>CM062830.1:9872052-10031285 GCA_031772345.1 Himalopsyche anomala
CATGAGTGAATTTTTGAAATCATGACATTTTTATTTTATTATGTGTAAAAACAATTAATTTTCAAAAAATATTCTCTCAAGCTGTGGGATTCGATACCATGCCCCAATTTTCATGCGCGACGTTCGGACGGCTTACACACTGATCTACGAATCCACTTGAGAAAAGCGATATAAAAACTTTATATAATTTAAATAATACAAAGCAAAAAAAAAGAACGCGTTTTAAGTGAACTAATAATGACATCTGTGGGTGAAATCTTGCACTAAACGATTTTGAATTCCAAGATTTCCACCTGCAGGGTTGTGAACGGCTATATAGGGCTGCTCAATTATATATAATAATTTAATTAACTATTTATTTATATATATACGAAAAATGGTTGTTAGCAAACTTAAACATTATTCCAAAAATTAAATAATTTACGAGGTCTATTTCTGCTAATAGGAAAAATAATTGTTAGCAAACTTAAACATTATTCCAAAAATTAAGTAATTTACAAGGACTATTTTTGCTACTATGAAAAATAATTGTTAGCAAACTTAAAAATTATACCAAAAATAAAATAATTTACGAAATTTCTGCTTCTAAGAAAAATGGTTGTTAGCAAACTTAAACATTATTCCAAAAATTAAGTAATTTACAAGGACTATTTTTGCTACTATGAAAAATGGTTGTTAGCAAACTTAAACATTATTCCAAAAATTAAATAATTTACGAGGTCTATTTCTGCTAATAGGAAAAATAATTGTTAGCAAACTTAAACATTATTCCAAAAATTAAGTAATTTACAAGGACTATTTTTGCTACTATGAAAAATAATTGTTAGCAAACTTAAAAATTATACCAAAAATAAAATAATTTACGAAATTTCTGCTTCTAAGAAAAATGGTTGTTAGCAAACTTAAACATTATTCCAAAAATTAAGTAATTTACAAGGACTATTTCTGCTACTATGAAAAATGGTTGTTAGCAAACTTAAACATTATTCCAAAAATTCAATAATTTACGAGGTCTATTTCTGCTAATAGGAAAAATAATTGTTAGCAAACTTAAACATTATTCCAAAAATTAAGTAATTTACAAGGACTATTTTTGCTACTATGAAAAATAATTGTTAGCAAACTTAAAAATTATACCAAAAACAAAATAATTAACGAAATTTCTGCTTCTAAGAAAAATGGTTGTTAGCAAACTTAAACATTATTCCAAATATTAAATAATTTACGAGGTCTATTTCTGCTAATAGGAAAAATAATTGTTAGCAAACTTAAACATTATTCCAAAAATTAAGTAATTTACAAGGACTATTTTTGCTACTATGAAAAATGGTTGTTAGCAAATTTAAACATTATTCCAAAAATTAAATAATTTACGAGGTCTATTTCTGCTAATAGAAAAAATAATTGTTAGCAAACTTAAACATTATTCCAAAAATTAAGTAATTTACAAGGACTATTTTTGCTACTATGAAAAATAATTGTTAGCAAACTTAAAAATTATACCAAAAATAAAATAATTAACGAAATTTCTGCTTCTAAGAAAAATGGTTGTTAGCAAACATAAACATTATTCCAAAAATTAAATAATTTACAAGGACTATTTTTGCTACTATGAAAAATAATTGTTAGCAAACTTAAAAATTATACCAAAAACAAAATAATTAACGAAATTTCTGCTTCTAAGAAAAATGGTTGTTAGCAAACTTAAACATTATTCCAAATATTAAATAATTTACGAGGTCTATTTCTGCTAATAGGAAAAATAATTGTTAGCAAACTTAAACATTATTCCAAAAATTAAGTAATTTACAAGGACTATTTTTGCTACTATGAAAAATAATTGTTAGCAAACTTAAAAATTATACCAAAAATAAAATAATTAACGAAATTTCTGCTTCTAAGAAAAATGGTTGTTAGCAAACTTAAACATTATTCCAAAAATTAAATAATTTACGAGGTCTATTTCTGCTAATAGGAAAAATAATTGTTAGCAAACTTAAACATTATTCCAAAAATTAAGTAATTTACAAGGACTATTTTTGCTACTATGAAAAATAATTGTTAGCAAACTTAAAAATTATACCAAAAACAAAATAACTAACGAAATTTCTGCTTCTAAGAAAAATGGTTGTTAGCAAACTTAAACATTATTCCAAATATTAAATAATTTACGAGGTCTATTTCTGCTAATAGGAAAAATAATTGTTAGCAAACTTAAACATTATTCCAAAAATTAAGTAATTTACAAGGACTATTTTTGCTACTATGAAAAATGGTTGTTAGCAAATTTAAACATTATTCCAAAAATTAAATAATTTACGAGGTCTATTTCTGCTAATAGAAAAAATAATTGTTAGCAAACTTAAACATTATTCCAAAAATTAAGTAATTTACAAGGACTATTTTTGCTACTATGAAAAATAATTGTTAGCAAACTTAAAAATTATACCAAAAATAAAATAATTAACGAAATTTCTGCTTCTAAGAAAAATGGTTGTTAGCAAACATAAACATTATTCCAAAAATTAAATAATTTACAAGGACTATTTTTGCTACTATGAAAAATAATTGTTAGCAAACTTAAAAATTATACCAAAAACAAAATAATTAACGAAATTTCTGCTTCTAAGAAAAATGGTTGTTAGCAAACTTAAACATTATTCCAAATATTAAATAATTTACGAGGTCTATTTCTGCTAATAGGAAAAATAATTGTTAGCAAACTTAAACATTATTCCAAAAATTAAGTAATTTACAAGGACTATTTTTGCTACTATGAAAAATAATTGTTAGCAAACTTAAAAATTATACCAAAAACAAAATAACTAACGAAATTTCTGCTTCTAAGAAAAATGGTTGTTAGCAAACTTAAACATTATTCCAAATATTAAATAATTTACGAGGTCTATTTCTGCTAATAGGAAAAATAATTGTTAGCAAACTTAAACATTATTCCAAAAATTAAGTAATTTACAAGGACTATTTTTGCTACTATGAAAAATGGTTGTTAGCAAATTTAAACATTATTCCAAAAATTAAATAATTTACGAGGTCTATTTCTGCTAATAGAAAAAATAATTGTTAGCAAACTTAAACATTATTCCAAAAATTAAGTAATTTACAAGGACTATTTTTGCTACTATGAAAAATAATTGTTAGCAAACTTAAAAATTATACCAAAAATAAAATAATTAACGAAATTTCTGCTTCTAAGAAAAATGGTTGTTAGCAAACATAAACATTATTCCAAAAATTAAATAATTTACAAAATTTCTGCTATTACGAAAAATAGTTGTTAGCAAACTAGAACATTATTCCAAAAATAAATAATTTACAATTTAAATACTGCAGGGCAGGGCTGTCGATATACGCCCCGAGATATTTCTTTTACTATCAGAATTTCTGGATTATTCAATAAATAGGTTAGTAATTTATTTTTCACGCCAGTAACTTTTCTGACTACTTAAAAATGCAACAAAAATCTCTCCGTTGAGGTCAACGGGCTTACAGCTAGTCTATATATTAATAGTCGTTAATGTCCGTCCGTCCGTCCGTCCGTCTGTCTGTCCGTCTGTCTGTAAATTGTCCCCGATTTCCCCTTCCCCTCCTCCGCCCCAGCCACGCTGTCAACATTTTTTTATTCATACTAAAGAGATACTTTTTTCGTTTGTATATTATGGTCGCGATTTCGCCTATTCGATGACGTCAAGAAAGACGGTCCCCCTCCCCCCCATCCTGCCCCGCTGTCGTCATTAATTCATTTCTTCATTTTTCTCTGACGTCATGAGTGAATTTTTGAAATCATGACATTTTTATTTTATTATGTGTAAAAACAATTAATTTTCAAAAAATATTCTCTCCAGCTGTGGGATTCGATACCATGCCCCAATTTTCATGCGCGTCGTTCGGACGGCTTACACACTGGTCTACGAATCCTCTTGAGAAAAGCGATATAAAAACTTTATATAATTTAAATAATACAAAGCAAAAAATAAGAACGCGTTTTAAGTGAACTAATAATGACATCTGTGGGTGAAATCTTGCACTAAACGATATTGAATTCCAAGATTTCCACCTGCAGGGTTGTGAACGGCTATATAGGGCTGCTCAATTATATATAATAATTTAATTAACTATTTATTTATATATATACGAAAAATGGTTGTTAGCAAATTTAAACATTATTCCAAAAATTAAATAATTTACGAGGTCTATTTCTGCTAATAGAAAAAATAATTGTTAGCAAACTTAAACATTATTCCAAAAATTAAGTAATTTACAAGGACTATTTTTGCTACTATGAAAAATAATTGTTAGCAAACTTAAAAATTATACCAAAAATAAAATAATTAACGAAATTTCTGCTTCTAAGAAAAATGGTTGTTAGCAAACATAAACATTGTTCCAAAAATTAAATAATTTACAAGGTCTATTTCTGCTAATAGGAAAAATAATTGTTAGCAAACTTAAACATTATTCCAAAAATTAAGTAATTTACAAGGACTATTTTTGCTACTATGAAAAATAATTGTTAGCAAACTTAAACATTATTCCAAAAATTAAGTAATTTACAAGGACTATTTTTGCTACTATGAAAAATAATTGTTAGCAAACTTAAAAATTATACCAAAAACAAAATAATTAACGAAATTTCTGCTTCTAAGAAAAATGGTTGTTAGCAAACTTAAACATTATTCCAAATATTAAATAATTTACGAGGTCTATTTCTGCTAATAGGAAAAATAATTTTTAGCAAACTTAAACATTATTCCAAAAATTAAGTAATTTACAAGGACTATTTTTGCTACTATGAAAAATGGTTGTTAGCAAATTTAAACATTATTCCAAAAATTAAATAATTTACGAGGTCTATTTCTGCTAATAGGAAAAATAATTGTTAGCAAACTTAAACATTATTCCAAAAATTAAGTAATTTACAAGGACTATTTTTGCTACTATGAAAAATAATTGTTAGCAAACTTAAAAATTATACCAAAAACAAAATAACTAACGAAATTTCTGCTTCTAAGAAAAATGGTTGTTAGCAAACTTAAACATTATTCCAAATATTAAATAATTTACGAGGTCTATTTCTGCTAATAGGAAAAATAATTGTTAGCAAACTTAAACATTATTCCAAAAATTAAGTAATTTACAAGGACTATTTTTGCTACTATGAAAAATGGTTGTTAGCAAACTTAAAAATTATACCAAAAACAAAATAATTTACGAGGTCTATTTCTGCTAATAGAAAAAATAATTGTTAGCAAACTTAAACATTATTCCAAAAATTAAGTAATTTACAAGGACTATTTTTGCTACTATGAAAAATAATTGTTAGCAAACTTAAAAATTATACCAAAAATAAAATAATTAACGAAATTTCTGCTTCTAAGAAAAATGGTTGTTAGCAAACATAAACATTATTCCAAAAATTAAATAATTTACAAGGACTATTTTTGCTACTATGAAAAATAATTGTTAGCAAACTTAAAAATTATACCAAAAACAAAATAATTAACGAAATTTCTGCTTCTAAGAAAAATGGTTGTTAGCAAACTTAAACATTATTCCAAAAATTAAGTAATTTACAAGGACTATTTTTGCTACTATGAAAAATAATTGTTAGCAAACTTAAAAATTATACCAAAAACAAAATAACTAACGAAATTTCTGCTTCTAAGAAAAATGGTTGTTAGCAAACTTAAACATTATTCCAAATATTAAATAATTTACGAGGTCTATTTCTGCTAATAGGAAAAATAATTGTTAACAAACTTAAACATTATTCCAAAAATTAAATAATTTACGAGGTCTATTTCTGCTAAGAAAAATGGTTGTTAGCAAACTTAAACATTATTCCAAAAATTAAATAATTTACGAGGTCTATTTCTGCTAATAGGAAAAATAATTGTTAGCAAACTTAAACATTATTCCAAAAATTAAGTAATTTACAAGGACTATTTTTGCTACTATGAAAAATAATTGTTAGCAAACTTAAAAATTATACCAAAAACAAAATAACTAACGAAATTTCTGCTTCTAAGAAAAATGGTTGTTAGCAAACTTAAACATTATTCCAAATATTAAATAATTTACGAGGTCTATTTCTGCTAATAGGAAAAATAATTGTTAGCAAACTTAAACATTATTCCAAAAATTAAGTAATTTACAAGGACTATTTTTGCTACTATGAAAAATGGTTGTTAGCAAATTTAAACATTATTCCAAAAATTAAATAATTTACGAGGTCTATTTCTGCTAATAGAAAAAATAATTGTTAGCAAACTTAAACATTATTCCAAAAATTAAGTAATTTACAAGGACTATTTTTGCTACTATGAAAAATAATTGTTAGCAAACTTAAAAATTATACCAAAAATAAAATAATTAACGAAATTTCTGCTTCTAAGAAAAATGGTTGTTAGCAAACATAAACATTATTCCAAAAATTAAATAATTTACAAAATTTCTGCTATTACGAAAAATAGTTGTTAGCAAACTAGAACATTATTCCAAAAATAAATAATTTACAATTTAAATACTGCAGGGCAGGGCTGTCGATATACGCCCCGAGATATTTCTTTTACTATCAGAATTTCTGGATTATTCAATAAATAGGTTAGTAATTTATTTTTCACGCCAGTTACTTTTCTGACTACTTAAAAATGCAACAAAAATCTCTCCGTTGAGGTCAACGGGCTTACAGCTAGTTATAATAAATAAACTAATATTATTTGCAAACCCAGCTCGTTCCAAAATGGTTGAAAAAAAAATCTTGAATTTCATTTTGTACAACAATATACATTCTAAAAGCATTTTTATATTATCATTACTTTGAAATGATATTTTGTATGTTATTTACCAAGCAAGGTTTGAGACTGCTTTCTAAAAATACTTTTATAAAATATTTTTATTTACTCAATTACATTCATGGTTCATCTTTCACCAATTTCAAAACGAGTCGGGTTTGCAAATAATGGCTTCAATTATAAAAAAAATGCCAACTTAATTCTCAATTTAATAGTATTGGTGAACTGTATCAATACTGTATTTTCGTTACATTATTTTAGTTTCACAACACTATTCAAAAAATGCTGATCATTATTTCTACACATCCCTATTTGAATAATATTATTTAGGGGCGCAAAGTGCGAAGTGCGTGCACACTCAACCTTATTTTATCTCCCCAATCCAGAGTCACGCGATGTCACATGTAGCATTAATTGCCTGCCTAGTTAGATGCGCGATAAAGTACACAAAACGATACTCGAAACAGAAGCGACGAAGCGTGTTCGGATATCTTACATCACAGGTTTAAGTAAATAATAACAAACGTCAGCCCGTTCTGATTGCATAGCAGGAACGAATCCGATGAGGAATCGGAAATCTTCAGGCGTGATCTAATACTAGTATCAGTGCCGACGCGAGGTTTTTTGACGCCATTGGCGCGCCCCCTTTTTAGCACATTGTCTCATTTTTTTCGAAGTAATGAAAAAAAACAATTCGGGATCATTATGTATTTTTTTTTATAAATCTATGTCCGCTGCCAATGTGGAGCATATAGCCTCCTAATGGATATATCCAAACAGAAGTTTTTCTACGTGAACTATTTCTTACTCATTCGCTCAACCACTCTTTTTCGAATCATATAGAATACGATACATAATTACAACGAGCAAATACAACCGTCAAAATAAATTATAATTTATTATTATTTATTATTATTAGAGCATACAAAAATAATTTTAACACTCCATTTACGCGCCCCCTAATAGTTTGCGCCTTAGGCGATTGCCTATTTTGCCTGTATGGTGGCGCCGGGCCTGACTAATATAGCATCTTTTATCAATTGATTGATGTTGTTAACTGTAAATTGTTGGTACAAATTTTTTTACAAAAAAACATTTGCTTTATAGTGTTAAAGTGTAACAGTAATTATTTTTCGTTTTTATAGATTTTACCTAATGAAGCTGTATCTACCATATACAGTATACACTCAGTCCTTTTTTTACGCGAGTTTTTTGGACGACACCGTTTCTTTTTTTAACGCGATTTACTCGTTGTTGCGCATTTTTTTTCTTCCAAATATTTTTTTAAAGAAAAAACGGTAAACTTTCGCAAAATCTTGGATTGATGACTTTGTTCGGAATCTTGTTAAAATACATTTATTAAATTCATAAAATAGCACGTTTCGGCCATAAATTCTATCCAAACACAGAGAGATATGTTTTAAATCTACTAAATAAATGCACTCTAGAAGTCCGTCCGTTATTGTAAAGAGATATAATTAACGGTCAGATCATCAAAACAAATCCAATGTAATAATAATCAAATAAAAAGTCACTATGTGCGCAAACTTACTATTAAAAACTTCACTGAAATCGAGAGAATAAGTATTTGTGGGACTCTTTTGATAATTTAAGACTTTACAAGGCAAAAAAGACATTGTTGTTATTTATGCATGGATATAACTGATAAAATGTAGTTTAAAATTGAAAGTCGATTATCTCAGAATCAACATGTTTTTTCTCTTAATGACTTCTTGCATCAAACCGACGATTGGTTTTCTTAATTAGGTATGGCGTATGAAACATTGATTTAGCCTCTACAAAAATAGTTTATCAATGTTATTAAAATAAGTCGAATCCATTTCAATAGTCATATTAAATTTATTACAATATGCTTTTTTTCGATTTATCTAATTTTCTGTATAAAAGAATTTGGTAATTTTTGTTACTATGTAACACATATTCAGAACTGATTGAAACACAACATAAAATTGCGAAATATGTAGATATTTGAATTTTGTTTTATTCAAACACAATAAATATATTCGTCGAAACGTTTTTATTATGAATTTACCAGCATATTGTTGGTACATAGTGAAACCATTTAATTCTCGGTTTTTTTCCGTTAACGTGTGATGTTTTCACAAGTGAAAACGATTTTTTCCTTTTTATTTGCCGGCAATTTATGTTTGACTTGTTCAAGACTTCAAAACAGTTTTTTTAACAAAAAAATATACGACTTTTTACTGCATATATTTTAAAATTGAACTGAAATCATTTGGTGGGCTGAATTAAATATTGCACATCTTTGATGAGCCACACTTTTGTGACCGAGTCGCCGATTGTACAAACTAGTGTAAATAATAATAAAAAATTCTATACTCACTATTCATGCGCATGCGCATATTAAACGAATATCTACAGATTTCCGAATTTATGTTTTTTGATGAAGTTATTATGCCCATTAAAGTGAGATACTAACCGGCAGGTGCCATAGCCATTCTATAGGTCTGCACTAAATTCTCTCCGTCTTGCTCAGTCAGCTAGCACTATCCCGCATTACACTTACATCACAACAAACAAATATCCGACGCCGGCATACGACTATTCAAGTCACAATTCGTCACTCACATATGAAATGAATAAAACATTTTTTTATTTATTTTATTTTATCAATAGCAAAATTCAAAATGTATAGAAAGTTGGAAATATCGAAAAGGATACACAAAACCTTCAATTGGGCTACATGTAGCCCGCGGGGCACGAGTTGTACGAGTTGGATATGCTTCCCCTAAATCATAACAAATAGTCATAAAGCATTGTACACGATAAGGGTAGATTACATTTTTTAAAAGCTGAAGCGGCAGATTTTATTTTTAAATAATACACAGGCAATCATTTTTTTAATTGAGACTTAATATTTTCAATAAATTTATATTATCTTCTAGGTCAAAGATATTAAATCAACGACGAATGTTATTATTACTATCAGGCTTATCTCCTCCAAGTAAAATAATTTTAGTAAGAAAAAACACAATATTCCTTTGTACTTAATTTCTACTTTTATTTATCAAGATCAGGACCGGTTTCGCTCATGGCGAGCGAAATTCGTCAACTGAGCTCGCCACGAGTGAAACCGGTCATGATCTTGATAAATAGCAGTGGATATTGACTACAAAGGAATATTGTGTCTTTTTCTTAATATAATGCTTTTCCACCAAGTATTGACAGTGAACACCCTAAAAGTGAAATATTTTTATATTCCATATCAATGGATTGACAAAATATTTGACTTACATCATTCGTAACAAAATTTGATTTCAATATTTATTATTTATTATTATTTTTTATTTTTTTTACCATGTCCGCTCCCAATATGGAGCATATAGACTCCTAATGGAGTTTATCTCAAAAGAAAATGTTTCTACGAGAACTGCTTGTTACTCAGTTGCTCGACCTCTTTTTTCCCAAAGAGAGTAGGAATAGAAGGAAAGGCTAGGACAGGACTAGTGGTTACCTAATCACTCTCGATAGGCCCCGTTCATAGGATAGGATGGGTGGGAGGGGGGAATGCAAGAAATCACAAGACGTCGCCTGTATGGTCGAGTGGTCAACAACGTTGGCTACCGTTACGAAGGGCACGAGCTTGAATCCCAGTACGGGCAGTTTTATAAATTGATTTTTCAATCGATTTATGAATTTCTGTTCGAAGGCATGGATGTATGTGATGTCTTGCATTTATTATATAATAACTATAATTTATTTATTTACCAAATTTATTTATTAACCAATATTATTTATATAACCAAATGCATCATTTAGTATACATCGTATATTTCCTTCTTATTCTGCTTAACCCTCTTCAATTTTTTAATTATATCATTTTATGATATAAATACTAAGTGTCCTTTGTTTAGGCATTGATATTTTCCGATATTCAGACAATGCAAAATTGCTTAATGAATCTCGAACAACATTCAATTTTATATTTAAGCACCTCTTTACAATCAACTCCAGCAGTACTTATATTAAAAATAATGATGGCCGTTGTATTTTGTAAAGCAAACAAAATATTTGGACGCTGCAATCTATTGTTCAATATTTTGTAATACACAGCTTATTTTAATCCTACACAATATTTATGTGTGTAATATATATTTTTATACTATTATAGGATAAATGTTTTTTTTTAACAAATCGTATTTCAATATAACATTATGACGTAATATGATAACATTAATAAATATGTCGCTGTATATAATATACATATTTATTTCTTCTAAAGCACTGAAAATTATGATCAGTCTTTTACAAACAGGATCAATATCTAACAGCACTGTACCAATATGTATATTTTATCATTTAACAAAATGATATTGAGTGAGCAAAACCGGTCCTGGTCCGGGCTTAGTATCATAACTCACATTCTCCAGAAAGAAATTACCAGGAATATTTATCGCAAGTGAAAGATGCGAAATATACTTTAACGCCATGGAATATAATAATCACCAATTGGTTCTTTCTAACCGTATCATATGAGGCTCTGAGAGGTGAAGTGAGCCAAATTATATAGTTTTTAAATAATAGTTACATTTACGTCATAATATGTCTTAAAGTATCGTAAAAGTAAAATGAGTTGATAGCTAATACACACTGCAACAATGTTATCTTCCTGAAATAAGAATGTGGAATCCATCAAAGCACCAAGTAAAGACGTGATTGTAGTTAAATGTCCGCTAGATGAATTTTACCATTTTACTACTTGGCCCACTTTACTTTTTGAGAGCTCACATTCATTTAAAAATGTAAGCTTTTTCATCAATATGGCAATGGTTTTAACATTTTTAAAGTGAATTTGAATACCCAAATATTTTTTGATACATGTAGTGGTGTATTTAGAATTTTTTGGCGTACTTATCTTAGAGTTTTGACACCAATTCTCTTATATATTTAGATTTTAGACCGTGCTTAATAATAATGTTATTTTTATTTTCAAATACATCTCTCATATGTTTGTAATAATATACTATTGTATTTCACTTGAATTAATACTCAATGTGAAACTATGACAACTCTGAGGCTAAACAAAATAAGCATTTTTATAGTATTCATCTTGTGATGTCATCATATTGAATTCTTCCCGTTTCTAGGTACTCGTCTGGTCGCGTGATGCTGCGCTCCGTGCGAGGAAGTGAGGTCCAGCCGAGCTTTTACCCATACCAGTCGACTGCGCAGGACGACGATGACATTTTCAGCCCGCGCATGCCCAGCAGAACGCCCTCCAAGGATGACCTTACGCAGTTCAGGTACGTAGTCTACAGTGACGCCCTGAAATGCAGCTGCCTGTTTACGTGCACTGTTTCATAACAGAACAAACTTCAAATAAAGTTTAAAGCCCATATAATTCCAGATTCGTTTTTATTACGGAATGAATTTCATCTTGGAAAAGGGTATTTTATTACATTTTTTTTAATTCTCACCAAAAACGAACTATTAATAATCGAGCCAAAGGTAACGATCAGGAAAACTTCTTTAAAATTAATATTGTATGCAATATTTCAAAAGAAAAGAATACTTAGTTAACAATATTTGCACAAGAATGTTAACTAAGAAGAATATCGAAATATATTATTAAGAACCTGCGTGGTTGAGTGCTCAACGTCGTTGGCTTCGGGTACTGAGGACATGGGCTCGAATCCCAGTACGGACAGTTTAATAAATTGATTTTGCAATCGATTTCTGTTCAAAGGCATGGCACCTATTTATATTCTAAAAAAATGGGGCGTAGAGAGAGCGATAAGTTAGCCACTACTCCTGCACTAGCCCTATCCTTCTATTCCTACTCTATTTGGAAAAAAGAAGCTGTGCAACTGATTAACAAGCAGTTCTCGTAAAAACACTCAGATTGAGTTTATGATTATGGTATAATTTTTAATTCCAATATTTTCTAAAATACCATATATGGCATATATGACTCATCAAAATATCGTTATGTATTTACTCTCCCGGTGATGCGATCCCAATTAGTAATATTTTTTTGGTTTATATAAAAAAAATGTAAATATCAAAAATTAATCTGACTATATTATTATGTGTCATTCAATATTTATCCGTAAATAAATTACTATTAAGCTTTTGCGTTACATCTGTAGTCTGTACTACACTGGCATACAAATTACTAATTCTTTAAAATTATTCATGAGTATTGTTGGTTTTGATGGTTGTGAATGACTGCAATTGTTTCGCTCTATGAACTTATTTACTCCGCTGGAAATACCACACTTACTAATTGGTTTATTTTCAAACCGCGCTCAATATTTTATATTAAAATTGTAAAGAATGGCGTATCTTGAGATTGTATGGTAATAATTTTGAAATAAAATTAATTTAAAGATTCTTAGTGAAAATTAATTGATATTCTTGCAAATGTTGCAAATAATAGTAATTCTTAAATTTCCGCTTTGTGTTTGTTTACAAGCTAGTAGTCGTCATATATATGTAAATTTATTTTATTATTTGAAAAAGTATTTGGCATTATTGCTAATGCCAAAGTGCCAAATATGTTTTAATTAATGGATAATACGAGATAAACTCGATGAGATCTTTTTAGTAAGTCACTCGAGATCGATTCGAGGAAAATTGTCATCGAAAACATAGATTAGATTTCAAATTAATATTAAAGAAAAATCTAAATTTTTATATTGACCCAACATGATTTAATCCTAGACCCGCTCGAACGGTAGACCATTGCTGTTGACATACTTTTACTGTGTCCTAATGAAATAAATGTTGAGAATTGCTGACATAAAATACATGTAATTATATTCAATCTTGTTGTCTTACCCTTAAAATATTGTAGCTTTGACATTGTCGATTCACAAAATGAAATTTCGGTAAAAAAATATATCTTAATTGGATTAAGCTTTTAATAATAACTTAATAAAAACCATTTGAACTCATATTCGACCATAATGAAAAAGTAATGAGAGCACAACAAAACAATTTATACTGTTAAAGACTTTCGTGAACAATTTTGTAGCATTAGGCAAAAGTTTATCATTCGACTATCGCGAGATTAGGTTGTCTCGCTTAAGTGAAATAGCTCTACCCTTTGAAGATGAAATTTTCTACAAGACATTAATTTTCAACAAAAAATGTTATACTATTCAGTTGTCGTGCAACTTTATCATTTATGTCTCAATTTTATTCTTCAACAACTAATCATAAATTATTGTTGAACTAAACACAATACATCAGTGCCGGCGAGAGGTTATTTGGCGCCCTATGCAACAATTAATGGCGCGCCCCCTTTTTATCGAATCGTCCCATTTTTTTCGAAATAATGAAAAAAATATCTCGGGATCACAGAAATATTTTTTTTATATACCCATGTCCGCTCGCAATGTTAAGCATATGGCCTCTTAATGGAGGTATCTCAACATAAGTTTTTCGACGTGAACTGTTTATTATTTAGTCACTCAGTCTCTCTTTTTCGAATTATATAGAATACGATACATAATTACAACGAACAAATATAAACGTTACAATAAAATTAATCTTATTATTAGATTATATTAAAATAATTTAATTCTCCATTTATGCGCCCCCTGGTTTGTGCCTTAAGCGGTTGCCTATTTCGCCTACATGGTAGCGCCGGCCCTGAATACACGCCAATTCAACCAATAAATACGAATACATTAATTTACATTTGCTTATTTAATATTACAGTCCTTATCTCACTGATGTAATATTTTTTTTTATAGTTTAAAATAAAGGAACGGTTTGACGATTCTGTTCAATATATTATATCACTAAATAGAGAATAGTGTTCAATAATCTTTTTTAACAATATTTATTTTTTATCATTAAACATCAAATACAAAAAAAGTTGAATAGTGCATTAATTTTAATATTTTTTGCGATTGACTTTTTTTGTGAGTTTTTATGAGTTTATGAGTCAATGAGTTTGAGAGTTTTTTTATACGATAAACCTTTTAATACAAAACATTTTGGTTATTGATAAATCGTTTTTTTACCAGAAAGAGAACGTATTCGACTATTTGTACTGGACTCTCGATGCCTTCTATTATATATGCAAGAGCGTCAAAAGTCGAGGATCAAATATCAATTTGATGTCATATGCGTTTACTGGTTTATTTGGTGGATTTCAATTTCGGTATTATGTATTTGATTTGCTATTGTTAACATACATTTTTATCTTAAATTTAAACTTTAAAAAGTAGTAAATAAACCAGGGCTGTGAAGTCGGAGTCGGAGTCGTGAAAAATGAGCGGCTCGAAATTTTTTTGAAAAATATATTCAATGATCTGTATTTAAACAAAATAGATAAAAGTGTTGACATTTCATGCTTGCCTGACTAAAAATGATTTAATGGTATACATTTATATCAGTTAAAATGAAATTATAGAAAAATTTCCTCGGAGTCGGAGTCGGAGTCATTTTTTTTTACGCGACTTCACAGCTCTGAAATTAACAATATATTCCAAAAAAATAAAACACACTCTTGTATTATATCAACATTTATTTAATAAGATCCAGACCAGTTTCATTCATGAATGAACTCACGTTCAATAAATATTCAATAAATGTGTAATTTATACAAAAGAGTGCCATTCCATCAAATAAACACTTTAAATGTAAATAATATTACGAAATCTGATAATGGATAATAAAATAGTTTAATATTTAATGACAAAAAGTCAAAACACCAAAGTGATATATTTATTTGGCTTAACTCATAACAGTTATATTCAAAAATTGATATGTACATTTGCATAAGCAGAAAACAATAACAAAGTTTCTTATCGATTTTTTCAAATCGTTCACGATCCCTTAAAGATTTTTCTGAGAGAAGTACACAGTTTTGGTAGTTTCTCCTCCATTACATAATATTATTATACGTTTATATTGTTACTCAGCGGGGTGAAAGATTAATCTTTTGTGTATCGAGGTGGAAGGAAAGAAGTTCCCATCTCTCGTCCGCAACTTAAGAACGTCGGTCTATCTCTTCTGGTGCAGACAAGGGCGATAAGATAGCCATATTCTTAGACAGGATATTACTATAAGAACGTTTCAAATCATCTGCCACTTCGATGTTTATTATAGTTCGTCTAATGAGTAATGTTCTCGTTTTGTGAACATAACGAAAAACAATCTTGATGAATTGTTTAAAAATATTTTTCCGCTGATAGCAGTTTTTTGTTATAAATGAACTCTACAAGTTACAATGATTATTGATTTCAAATTTGAATAGCTTATAGCTAGCTCTACGAAAGCTCTATCGAAAGTTATATTGACGCTTAAAAACAGGGACGTCCCGTGGATATAGGCGAGTAGGCAGTTGCCTAGAGGCGGCAAGTCCTAGGGAGCGGCAGAATAAATATTTTTGACACACAATTTACGTTAAGAATAAATATGATGCCTCAATGTCTTCGATAAAAAATCTGACAAAATGGCCGCTCAGTACACTTGGCAACTTTAATGTGAATTACAATATTCTTCCGATAGGAGCACTCATAAATCAAATTGATTTGTAAATTTTCATCACCAGTTTCTGACATTTTAAGGACTTTTTCTACTACTTTGGTGGCAGAAAGCTGTCTTTGCTTTTATACCCATCATATAAAGAGCAGCCAAATTTCTTGCAAGTCTGACCGGGACACCCCCCCAAAAAAAAACAATAGCCACTCTTTTTTTTTCCTTCCCAAGCTTTCGGTACGCTTGGGCAGGCCTCTATTTAATTATTAATTTATAATATATAAGAAAATAATTTAAAAAAAAAACAAAAACATTGATTATTGTAAATAATAGCAAAAACAGTCAAAAATAATCATTTAACTTAAAAATAATTGATATACACAGAAATATAAACAGTTTAAAGCATCAAAATTAAAGAAATATAATAAATGTTTATGAATATAATAACAGACTTTTTAAATTTTCTTTTTTTTATTTTTTAGAATGTTTCATTAGATTTGGCATTTTGCAAGACATCTTTATTTTTAAGTAGATAATCATACATTTGGTAACAATTGAAATCATAGTTTTCAATGCATTGTAGAATACTTTCAACTATTGTATATACACTCAAAGTTTTCTTTTCATCTGTTTATTGAATCACCAATAACAAGAATATTTTCTCCACATAACCATTGTGTCCTGGTATGGAGAAAATATACTTACACATACAATATAAATATTTATATTGTTCGGAAAATTCCATTTCTATTTGTGAAAATATAGCTACCTATTTTCTGCAGCTATTTTTTTATACCAATCTGGAGATTGTAGTTCTCTTTTGAATATATATTTTAATAAAATAAATTGAGCTAAAAAGAATACATAATGGAAACTTTTTAAAACTGGGACTTTTGGGCGTCCTGAAAGGTTTGTTCATGACTCTGGGACATGAGGCTTAAAACTGGTGACATACCCAATGAACCGCGACACCTGGCATACCTAATCATATATTATATAAAATCGGGTCTGTGGTGCCTCCTGTCCTGTTTTAGCCTTATCCTTTCTATCACTACTATCTTCTAAAAAAAGAAAAGTTTAGCATCTGAGTAATAAGCAGGTCTCATAGAAAAACTTCAGTCGAGATTCTTTCAATAGGAGGTCATATGTTCCACCATATGTTCAGATAAAAAATATATATAAAAAAGCAAAATGTATTACTTATTATATAAATACTATCGGTGCACTGGTTGTATAATTATTGACATTATTAATACCCTTATAACTTCTAGTCTTAAGACAATTACTCACATAGTTTGAATATGACAAAAAATATCTTAAAAGGATAGCTTTTAATAAACTAAAATTCTCAAAGGGCTGCTCCATTTTTTTCAATTTAGATAGTGAGAGAAGCATTCTTGAGTATTTTTGGTTGTGTTTAGTTTAGTACTGGAGTTGTGTTGGAACACAACACGAATAAAACTGATTTTGAAGTAACTGTTCGTGTCAATAGATTATTTTTGTTTTCTTTCGTAGCAATTTGGCAGATGGCGGTCCATTCGGAGGCAGCTGTCAGATTCACGGACCTCCACCTCCACCGCCCACTGCAGATTGCTGTGAAGAGGGCGGCGTGGGCATGGGCAGTAATGGGCCTGGGGACTCGAGTCCTGTACTGAGACCACCGGCCTTCCCACACGCCAATTGTCCTCCTGCCGTTCACAGAACTTGCTTCTGCGTTCGGTTCATTGCAGAACACACAAAAATGTTAGAAGACTCTACTAAGGTAATTTCCAATTTCAAAATATTTGGTTCATAGGCATTATCTATAATCACAGATACACATATTTTTTACATATCTCGTAAATTTTTTCGTGCTCAACAGGCCAAAGACAAGTTATCTCGTCAATAACTAATTAAATTAATAGTTGCAAATTATAGCCGGCCTGCTAGATAATTACTATTAATTATCTACGGCTACTAAAAGGTTAAGATAAGAAAATCATTTTTACGATCTTTTCGGATGTCTA
The DNA here is from genome assembly GCA_031772345.1 of Himalopsyche anomala. NCBI lineage: Eukaryota > Metazoa > Arthropoda > Insecta > Trichoptera > Rhyacophilidae > Himalopsyche > Himalopsyche anomala. The sequence continues at coordinate 9,890,348 of CM062830.1, forward strand.
CAAATTCCTTCCCACTTCTCCGATCCTTCAATTCAATTGGGCATTACGTGAGCCATTAGTTAATCATTATTCATGTCTTAGCCTTATCATTCTATACCTACTACTCTCTTTGGTTGAACGACTAAGTGACAAACAGTTCTCGTAACAAAACACTTTTGTTGTGATACCTTCATTAGGAGGCCTTAGGCCATATTGATATTGGTAGCGGACATGGATACAAAAATAGATAAGATTTACCGAGCCCCTTGTTAAGATATTGGCAGCCCACCACTGTCTATATCTAATATGTAATTAACTCCTTAAGCCTTGAATCAAGTATGGAAAACATGTCGACTTCCTCTCCATAATGAACATATTTAAGATATTTTTATAAATGAAGATAACATTTGACAGATTCATCAATTTAACAATACTAGGAATCAATAAGCTTAATCCTATATATTGGTCAAAAAATCTTGTTTTGAGATAATCGACTTGTTCAAATATCTTGAAGCGAACTGAAATGTAGCGTGGCCGTAGATAATAAGACAAATGAATAAACAACAATGCTACTTTGACATCGTAGTTTGACTCTTGGGAATAAAGTGAGCTTATTTAATTCAACACATAATTAATTTAAGAAAGGAAGATTTTATTTGTAATTCACAATGTATGAATGTTCCGTAATTATTTCAGGTAAAAGAAGACTGGAAATATGTAGCAATGGTACTGGATCGGCTTTTCCTCTGGATTTTCACACTGGCTGTGCTAGCAGGTACCGCCGGCATCATCCTTCAGGCACCGACCCTCTACGATGACCGGGCGCCCATCGATAAAACGTTCTCGGAGTTCGCGACCACGACAGTAGTCCGATGTCCACCGCAATAGCGATAGCTCATAGCGGACGCTTCGCCGGCTTTTATATCCCATTTAAAAATCTTTTTTACCGAGAGCGCGTCGTTCTTATGGTCAATGTCGCTTGTTTTACATGCGGCTCGTTTAAGTTAGGCCACGAAACTATATGGCCTTGTTTTGTAAACAGTGCTCACTTACAAAACCAAATTTTAACATTTTTTGAATAATTTAGACAGTGCTTATATCAAGCAATGTTTACGAATAAGGCCGTTAGAATAACAAAATACCGATAGATTACAATTTTATTATTATATTGAAAATATGGAAAGTGATAGAATTTTATCGATGAATTACTAGCTTATAGGTACGTTGTATCCTAAATAGATGAAATAATATATTTATTCGCAATGAATGCTTCGTTGTCACCTTCTAGTGTGTTTTGACATTTTAATTTGATTTTTATATTTACAAGTATCTTTTTGTATTATTGAAGTATTTCCACATTATTGAAAACAAGACGGGCACACCTGGTTGTATTGTCACACAGTATATATTTGATCCAAGTCTGACAAAGGGTTAAAAATGATGTGATGATTTTTAACAGAAGGATATGGTTTTGAATATTTACTTTCTAATCCATATAAAAACGAACAACTGTTTTGAGTGGTTCAATAGTAAATATTTATTTTATTTCTCATGTTTTTCAATACCTTCTACTTTCAAATTTGTGATAAAAAGACAGTTTAACAACAGAATTAGACAATGCAAATCAACAAAACACAAATCCTACACAGTGTTTGCTGACATCTATCAAGATTTAATTCAAATTTAATCTTTTAAAAATTCTGACAGTTGTATAGTGTGTAATTATTACATACCTCATTGGCGGATCCAGAAATTGTCCAAGGAGGGGGCCATTCAATTCGAAAATAAACATCATAAAAAGATAATACATTAAAAAATAGATGATTTTAAAAATAATATATCTATATAAAAGTAGTCAATACATAATTATGTACGTATTCTATAAAACATCGTAAACTGAACAATTAAAGATCCCATTTCACAATAAAGTTTTAATAAAGTAGAAAAATGAAGAAAAAAAATCTCCTCAGGGGGGGGCCATGGCCCCCATGCCCCCCCCCTTGGATCCGCCAATGACATACCTTATAGAGATCTTAAATCCAATTTATATGATGGCCCTTAGCCACCATTAAATATTACTAGCAGATAGATAGCAATGTAACATATTTATAATGATATAGTGCAATGTACAGTTTAAAATATTGTCTCTCTCCACAAAAATTACCATCCATGAAATTTTCAACATTTTAATTCTTAAAATTGAATTGTCTTACTTTTTTTTAATTATGAAAATACCAACAATATTTAATGTGGAAAGGTAATAGGACATATAAGATGTATATAAAAAAAATAAGAAATGATAAACTCAACCACAAAGATGGCATGCCTCGAATTGCTCCACTGTCATATATTTCGACTCTCAGCACTACGTGTGCACTTGCAGATGTTTATAAGCCTGAGGGAATTTATCACTATAATGTTCTCTAATTTAATCCGTGGTTTACCCATTGAGATATTATATTTTATTCTGGGGTCTCTTCAGGTACTTTTTGGTACCCATGCTTCAGCTTATACTCAATATGACTTGCCCAATTCAACTTCTGCAGTTTTGTGGAATTACATTTACGCTATACAATATGTATGTTGTTAAAATTCAAAAGAATACCAAATGTGTATTCATTGATATAATTATTATTGATAAATCGATAGCCTAGTTCCATAGAATGATAAGTTAAAAATTTGATACTACCCACTATATTCGAATACCTCTCTTCTATAGCTCCACAAACCTACAACTAGAAAAAATTACTAATTTTCTCTCGGTAGTCAAATAGTGACATAGAGAAAAAAAGAAATATAAACAATCTTCTCTCAGATTCATATAAATACAACTCGAAATATCGTTTTATGGTTTTGTCAACGTTGTCATAAATTTGTATTGAATTGAGATAAATGACTTAACGATTGACTAATAAAATGAGACAGATAATAATTATCAATTGTTTACAACACAGTTTTAATGCGTCAAAACTTTCATCAGCCATATCGCAAAACTATCAATTTCTAGTTGTAGCACTATAGAACTAAGACATTGATAATTTTTTTAATTTATTGCAACAGGTATTGAATTAAACAGAAATAAAATTGAAATTTCGTTGAACTATTCAAATGCATTTTTTTCAGATAATAAATACATTTTTACATTTGTCATGTGTATGGCAAATGGGTTTATTCATGACTGGTTTGTGGTGTACCTTTAATCTTGATTATTTATTTATTATTTGAATCATTATATTATCAACGTATTCCCAAATAACCTTTTAATTTATTCATACAGTTTACTTAAAAATATGTGCTCATTAAAAAAATTACAGATGCCATACAAAAATTAACACAAATACAAACCTATATCAAAATACTACCTAATTATTTAGAGCGTAAATATTTTTTTAGTGATAACGAAATATTACTATAGATGATTATTATGAATATTGTTGTATACAGGGCATGAAACAAATAAATGGATAATAGTTAAAATGCCGAATATTGAGTAAGGAATTAAGTAGCATAATATTTAATAATATGTAAGACATAATCAATATCTATTTTAAAATTGAATATCTATGCCTAATAATATGAAGAAATGTGTTTAAAAATGCACCTATTTGGGATTTATTATTGATTGTTAGACTGTGATTTTTTTATGAAATGTACTTAGCTGATTCAAAATAAAATTCAACTTCTTTTGACTGTTGAAACTAACCACTAAGAAATAAGCTATTAATTTTTCTTAAATTGTTACCAACACACTTTTGACTGCTAAGGTGTCAACAATTATTACGTGGATACAAACTATATCTAAAAAAACTACTTTTTCACATTTTTATAATGACCAGATCAGCTTGGATCATCGCAAGCATTATCAAATTTGAATCGTTCAAATTATGTACATTCGCACAGATTTTGTCACTAACGACCCGGGTTTCGCCTTTCAGCATCTTCAGGCATCAGAAGTAATCTGTCAGGAAGTCAGTTCAAGTTCATCCGTGCACTTGAACGCCTGAAGATACCGAAAGGCGAAACTTGGGTCGTTAGTGACAAAATCTGAGAGAATGTACATAGTTTGAACGATTCAAATTTAATATTGAAATTCCACCAAGCACCTTCAGTCGAAATCTTAAATTAAAAAAAGCATTATCAACTGAACAATTTCTGCAGATAATGTTCAAAATGAATGAAATTGGTCCTCGATTAAATGTTTTATATACCTGTTTAATTACTAGTAACAAATCCATAAAACATTTATTAGTCAAATTAATAATAAATATCAGATTTAAATTCTTTCTTTCCTTATTTCAATATAATTCTCAACAACAATATTATAACAAACATTATACATAGATGTATTATTGTAAACTTCATTGAAAAGCTTACATACCCTTACAAATTATTTGTAACAGTAAACACCTACTAAACAGAATGAGAAAGAAATTCCCGTACATCTCAAAAAATTAACAAATTTAACAATTTTTTTTTTTGACAAATAATACCACCAATATTCTGTCCAATATAAAGAGGATGTCTCTGACTAATGTTCAAGATAGTTGAGAAAGATAAAACAAACAATATTTCATCTACCTACCAAACAAAATAATGCAATTGATAAGCACAACTATTCTAGCATGCATTATATTGAACTTTAAACATACTAACTTCAATTTATAATATGTATTTGAAAATCAAATAGATCTAATATTGTTTCTTTCTGGAGGATTTTGTGAATGATATCTATAGTGATTGTTATATTTGTATAGCTTTTATTAAAAGGATGCCAGTATATTTTGTGAATTATTATTTTACAGCACTGTTTTCATATACATAATTATGTTTCAAAATATTGTTAATAACTTCAACCTTTGAAATATGTTCTTTTTTTAAGTGTATGATATGTTTAGTGATAAATCAATGTAATTATTGTATCATTTATTTTCTACAGAACTTTTGTGAGTTCATTAAAGCATGAATTCAATATAAAACAAAATACTGATCCTAATGCGCACACGTAGCCACCGTAGTAAATGTTTTATAACTGCCATTTATGAGTAGAAAATATTGAAGTCTCGAATAGTACCTATTTAATATTAATAATATATTCAAAACTAAACTAATGGAAAGATAAATGCTAAAAATATGTTTCATTTTATGTTAAATTTATAGAACTATTAAATAAGGTTACACAAACTTTGTTTATTTTTTAAAAATATATATGGAATTGCTCATTAAGATTGATTCTAGTTTCTTGTCTCACATTTTAACATTAAGATTCTGAATTAATATAGACAACAATAAAGTTTATATTTAACAAGATAAAGAATGCCATAAAAATAATATTAAAAGCATAAAAATCTTTATTATTTAATTTCGATACAATCATTTTATTTTAATTGATATTGTACACTTTTGAGACATAAAATATAAAAATACCTAATAAAACTAAATATAAAAAATATATAAATAATCATTTTACTATAAATAGATAAAGCAGCAATTAATAAAGCAATTTGTGTATATTTTAAGAATGTTAAAAAATGATGGTGAAGAGAAGGTAGATTTTAGTGTCTGCATAAAATTATATCCATTTTTTTTAAACTTGTTTTGACAATTTAAATTAAGTTAAAAGATTTTCTTCAGCAAGATAATCACGAAACATCACCCTCTGTTTCTAAATTATGTAATAATCTGTCATATTTGTAAAAACCACAAACAAATTAATACCAATCATTAAAAGGGTTAATTTTTCTGTAATAGAAAGTAATAAAATATTCTTATTTATATACCTACAATAAAATTATAAGTAAAACATTCAACATTTTTGTTTTCATCAGTTTGAATTCGTTATCGCAATTCAAAACAATTTCTGTTTCTTCCACCAAATACCAGAAACTGCGGGAAAGAAAAAAAAATTAACTATGATCAATGAAACTAGTATCAAGATCCATTTTATCTTTTTGTTCTAGGTCATCTTCGATTCATTTATGTAAAGCGCTTTTACAATTACGTACACTAATACCTCTTTCATCTTGCAGAATGTATAATATTATTATGTCATCTTTTCTAATTATTAAACAACTACCATCTTTTCAAATATAATTAAGCTTTTATGGTGTTAACTGTCAATTCTTAGTGAAAAGTCATTTTAATTTTAGCAATTATTGCACATTTGTGTACAAATTCCACAATCATTACATCAATTGAAAGCACTTCTGATTAGCGAAACTGCATTTAATAAAATTGAGGAATCAGAACCTAAATGTTGGCTCCAAAGATATTATATTCTTACAGTTTCAATTCTCTATGTTTTTTATGATCAAAAACGTTTTATTTTCATTTCATTTGATCATTACACATTTTATGCAAAGTTGGTCTGTTCGTGGTTTTTACAACAAAATCTAAATATTGAATGCACTTTCATAAGAAAAGAATAATTTAAGTCCATATTATTAGTCAGTAGAGTCAAACAGAGCTATACTATCCGTCAAAATAAATATGAAATTACATAGTTCAAAACAATTCTTATGGATAGTAAATAATACATACAAAAAATAATCTGAAAATGAATGAAAAAGGTTATGAAGGTTATTATTTTACCTCCAATTTAAACAAGAATGTAACTTTTATTTGTCATCAATGTAGGATTAAAATATTATTTCATTACAATTCTACCAGTATAAAATAAACTTCAATAAATTATTATAGACCCTTATCTCCAAATATAAAATAACATTCCATCAAGTAATCAACCGAAAACTTAATACAGCAGAGGCTTCAAGTGTCTACAGTTTTGATTTTTGATTATTTTTGTTTCCACATTTATTGACAAACTGCAGAATAAAAAAAACTATTTCTTGGAGTTATTTATACCTAAAATACATACAGATTTATTATAGTGTTTCCAAAATGAAAGCTTGTTTATTAGCATGATGGTATATTAAATTTTCAAATCTAATCTATTTTATATGAAAATGGACCATCTATATTCTTTACAAATTTTACTTAATAACGCATTGTGTTCAACTTGTTCTTTTTGTATTAGTTCAGCCGTACAAAATATTTTGTATTGATGATTGAAAAAAATAAACACAACATGTCATTTGAACAACATGGTATAGTGGAAATATTATTTGGATCGTTCATTAATTTTACTGTTACTTCATAAATGTCACTCTAGAACAGAGGTTCTCAGGTGAAATTTTACTGTGCATTATAAATATCAGCGGTATAATATGAAAATGTCTCGTGGCCGCACCAAATTTTTGTTTCGAGATGTGATAAAAATAGCAGTTGCATTTTACTAATTAATTTGTTAATTTTTTTTTTTTAAATATCAATATTTATTATGAAGTTATTGGTGGCCGCACATGAGAACCACTGCTCTAGAAGCTCAATTGTACACAATACATTTGTGAAGTTTTGACATATGTGTCACTTGTTAAAAAAAGGTTGGTGTATTGATTGGTTTTACTATTTCTGCAATTGTGACATTATTTTTTTTTTAACTGACCTAGTTCATCTAACTTATGAACCAGTCGTACGTAAAATTATCGCAAATGTATTAAAATATCTTTCATTATATATGATGTCTAGAAATAGATTCATCCTTTTCTAGTTACTTCAACCTATGTTAAGAGACTAAAATTTTATCAGTATGGGAGTGAGTAGAAATTTAAAATTGTGAAGAATTAATTCAAAAATCTTAAGAATATAATTTACGAGTAATATTGCTTGTAATATTTTGTATAGATGAATTATTGTGAATGTTATAATTTTAACATTAACCTGCATACACAATTATCTCCCCTACATAACTCATATTGTAAAATTATCGTCAAATAGATTAAAATATTAAATTTATTATTACTTCAACTATATCTATCTCTACCTACTAATAAACGATCACTATGATTAACGTAAAATCTTAAATATTAATTTTCTAAGCAAATCGAAACATAAAAATACCAAAATGACTAGAATAATAATGTAGAAATCTTGATGTCATAGTTGCATAACTGCATATTTCCTATAGGACTCGTTATAATATTATTTCTCTGCGTTCATTTCTATATATTTTATTTTCAAAGTTTCAATAGACGGTTTTCCTTTTTATTATTATTATCAATATAAATATTTACGAATTTAAATGTTAGAGGAATGTTTATAGACCAATAATTGAATAGTCATTAAAAGCAAAATTTATTGAATAAATACAAATGTATCGTTTCTTAGGAAGCCTCACGAAATATTATAATATATAGAAATCTAAGTTTTTAAATTCGATGTTGATTGTTGATAATTGAGTTAATTATAAAAATAAAACGAACATGTGTTTTTAATTAATCAATAATTGTGCTGAACCCCTTAACCTTACGAGAAGTGTGTTATGTCTGAAATAAGATTACTCAAATATATTGAATATCTTTTCTGTTACTTGCATCGGAAAATATTTTTTTTTCATTACATCAATTTGAGAACATTGATCCTTTTATTTTCCTCCGTGTATCATTGTTTTTATAGTCCTGGTGAATAAGGACGGAGCTATTTCATTCTGCATTATTTATTTTCCCACATTCATCCAAGCTTTTGAAGTACCTGTAAAAAGTTGGGCTCGGTACGTAATCATCTATATACATCTACATACGTGTTATGAATGTAGTGTGAAATTGAAATCAAAATTTTAAAATATATTGGTACATAGTAAATGATTGAAATTCAAACTTACCTCAAAGTTTTCACTTTACAACTAACCCATATCCTCCAAACCTACTAGATATTTATTTAATCCAAATTCAATAGCCAATATCCATTAATGAGAAAAGCTGTTTAATTTTAACTTGACCGCCTTACCTGCAGGTAACATTCCGAGAAGTATGCAAAAACCTTCACCTTTTTTTTGGGCAAGATTATGAATACAATGTTAGTCATACTCATACGTATGATAATTACAAAACGTCAAAGAACCGATCGCAAACTTCGCTTGCCCTTGAAGAACTACTTGTGTAGCATATATTATTTTTTCTCAAGCGCATACGTAATACGGGATAGCGCAGAATGGTACAGTCAAAGTGTGCGTATCAAGTACGTTCATATGCATTAATAGAATTTCAAATCCATCTCTTCTGATAAAGGCATACCTTATATCTTCCAGTTATTGTCGCTGTATAGATAGATAAGGAAATGTAATCAGTATCGTGCAGTACGGTCACCTTTAACTTCTTTCTATACTTTATTTTTGAAAAATATACTTAACACCAATGCAAATAAATAGATTACTATCACCAAATCTTTCTTCAAAGTTTAACAAAATTCCATACAGCAGTTTCTTTATTCATTTATCTTTTTAAATTAAGAATGAGAATCAATGATTACTTTATTACTGTAAAGATGCTTCTCAAAGAGGCGAAACACGTGTCACAATTTGTTAAGCAATCTGTGAACTAATAAAGTAATCAAACTTAATATTACATTTACATTTGCTATTTAAATACAAAATTTGGTATGAATATCAATCTGATCAAGGCTGAAAAAAAAATTAATATACCATGTTATTTACCAAATATTTATTTCTAGCCATCGAATCGGTTTGAAAATTCAGAATGGTTTTTCAATTCTCATGATTGTGTATATTAAATAACCACGTCCGCTTCCAATGTAGAACATAAGGAACCTATCTAAACATAAGTTGTTCTACGAAACCTGCTTGTTACTCTGTTGCTCAACCACTAATTTTTGGAGAGTAACAATAGAAGGACTAGTACAAGCAGTTAACTAATTGACTTCACAGCATGTTTTAAGAATAAGGTAAGGGGAAATCAAGAAATCACAAACATCCATTACTCTCAATTACAAATATCCATCTATTGATATTCAATTGAAAAATCATCTTACAAAACTCTGTCTTATTGTTGACCCTCAGACAGGCCCGGATTTTTATATTTTATGAGAAAGTGTACACAGGTAAATAAATGAAACAATTAAAACAACCATTTTGTATATATTTCTTTTTATTTAAAATTTACATCAAAGGCGATTATGAAATGATCTATTTGATAACTAGCATTACAATAATGGTAGCTCTATGAGACATAGACGCGTCAAAGTTGAATCCGTACAATAAAATCATTTACTAGTATTATAATCTCCGGCCGTTTAAAATTGAAATTGTACCTTAATTTATAATTCATAACCTAAAATTAAAATATACACATTCAAAATATGGACATCACAAAAATAAGCTAAACCAACGTGTTATGAAATGAAATATTAGTCATCCAATTTACTTAAATATTTTTAACAGAAAGTTGTCTATGAAAATGGAGATTTTCACCATTTGAAAAGTGGGACAAACCCAAAATTAATACAACACAAGTGTAGAGTTTAAAAAAATTGTAATCAAGGTATCGAATGAAATAGATGCATATCTCGCTTTAAATTTTCAAAAAGTAAGCAGATATAAAATACTATCATGAGAAAAGAATCATAATATTATAATATAAATACAAATTTAAGTCATTAATGTCTGAAAGGGTTGAGAGATACAATGCATAAAGTAAATATAGATTAAACTGTAAAGCCAAGAAATGCTGCGTAGGATTTACTTTTTGAGTTTTTGTTAATGGAAAATAAAACTTAAAATTAACAGAATAATGATGATGAGAGCTTAAATTAGTAAAATATTATATAACACAACTTTTACATCGCAACAAACTGAGATAGCCCTCGGACGTGTCGTATGTAAAAATTATGCTACGTTATTATGTACATTCTAAATAATTAAAAAATATATTAAACGTATTTACAATATCTAAAATAGTGATGAAATAAAATTCCACGGCGTTTTATAAAATATAAACGCTGTAATATTTTATCAGAAGATTTTTTAGAGATTGATAAACAATATTGACATAGATATAATGATGAAATGAAAGCAATCATACAATTTATCACAACACTGTTAATGCATCATCAGACACACGCGGATCTCTCAAACTAGATATTGATACATAATGGAGCGTAAGAACCAGTGTTTCTTAACCTTACCAAAGCCATCGCCAAAGACCCTTCTCTTCAGATTAAAAACGAAATTTTAAAATAACACTACCGTTTATATGGTATTTCATGCAACAGATTTCTTAAAATAAGAGTCATTTTAAACCAAACTGATTTGAATGCAGTAGAACTCGGATAAATCGACTCACGGTAATGATCGCGCCTGTCATAAAAATTAACAGAGATGACTGATTGCATCATCCTTATAAGCATTTATACGATCGCCACTGAGATATCAGCAAAAATCCGAAGTGTTAAAAAACAATCCACAGATGTCAATGGCCCCTGTCAAGAAACACCGGTTTAAACAAATAAATATTTAAATACAAGTCTCTCGGTGTTGCGATGACATTTATATTTATAAACATGAATGCGTTAAAAATATGTCATAGTTATTATAGGCCACATTGTCAATAAATACTAGCGATTTAAAAAGAAATTCGTTGCATTGTTCAATCATATAATTTATCTGCTGAGACGACAAACGATCGCTACATAATAGGAAACGGAGGGAAAGATTCCCAGTCATCCTGATAATACATTTTTTTCCATCACGTACGTTTTATTAAATATATTCATCTAAAAAAAACATAAATTTTGCATAATTAAAATGAAGTTTATCCTTAAATAGAATTTCTATAATCTGTGTAAAATAAATAATAATCATCTTTCATGGAACGAGAGTATTTTCATAAATATGTAAAATTGCAAATAGGCACATTTATAAGTTCTAGAAAATAATTTTGAATAATAATATATTTATAAATCTGTTACAAAAGAGAAGCATGCGATTTTTTGGTATCGTAGACGTGCAAACAATTTTATTCAATGGAAACGCATCGCAGACTGTGACCGGACCGCTTGAAGAGTCAAGTTATTAATAATATTGTGATTGGTGGTAAGCTTAATCCTAGGTGAAATGTTTGCAACAAACTCGGCAGAGGGTGACGAATTAAATCCAGCCAATGGTGTAGTTGCGTGAAAAGAAGCCCATTCGACGTTGACGGCCTAAAAAAACAAAACAAATCAGACAAATAAGTCAAGTAGTAAAATATCACTATCATTTCTAATATTTTAGCAGACAGTTTTTGTCTTGGTAAATTTTATGTTTAAAACTAATCATTTCATAAAAAAACGATAGCGAGTTGGAACAAACCGGAAGAGAGCAGTGCTGCAATGGTACGCATACACTGTATACCCTCTGGTTAAATCAAAATATTCTACCATCAAACGAATTTTTTTTTTTCACTAAGTAACATCGTTAATTTTTCTTTTTATAATCAATCAAGTACAGGTATGCGTTATAACCATATATGGTATAAGATATCACACAGCGTGCGTTACCATAATACTACGGCAACGGTTGTATGTATTTGTATTTCAATAAGAATTTACAAAAAAAAAATAAAGATTCAAGTACTTTAGATACATTCTGCCTGCTTAAAGCTTAGAGATGAAAATTTACTCAATATTATAAGTCAATCTTTAGGATAAAACAAAAAGATTACCTGAATTATTTGATGTTTTTAACAAGATAAATAAATATTGGACTCTATCCGATGTGGTGTTATATAATACTATAAATTGAAAACATCAGTCAACGTAATAATTGGAAATATTCCTGATATCCAAAATTTCTGTTATATCTTGGTAAATAAGATGGTTACAGAACTACTAAATGATATCTGTCTGAGTCCAGAACTAGTTAGCATGATCAATGAACTGTGTTAGTTTTGTAAAAATAAGAATCAATTCAAAATAGAACAGGTAATCTTTCCGCGGGCAAGAATAATAATAAATTATAACTATGTATGAGTAATACTAATGGAGAATTATTTTATTAATAATATCTGTAAGAATATAACACTATTGTATGAAGCGTGAACAAAATGGAATGTTTGTGTTCTGCAATGCGATGAGATGGCTGAAAAACAAATACAAAAGCTCAACAATACATACGAGTGTTTTATAACTCCAACGAGATAAGTTACTGTCTCTCTACACATTCATCTAAGGTCGCATTTTGTAATAATTTATTATTTCACCTACTATTCTTTCATGCAGACATCACAATAGTGTATAAAACATTCTAACAATTCTTATTTTATTTGATTAGTTTGTTTAATTAATGTTTCCCAATAATTAATACGTTATGAGTTCTAAGCGGGTCAAGAAATTACGTCTAGCTATGATTCAAAACGCCACATATTTTCTTCAGAAGTTTGCGGAAAAAGAGTGAATTTAAATACTATGTCAAAGAAAATGTGGAAATATTCCACTTCATATAAGAGCCTTCAATTTAATATGCGCAGTACACACTTTTGAGGTTATCTTTGTGTTTTAAAATCTCTTATATAGAAGAACTAACTGATGATGTTTCGAACTAATCCTTCATTGAGGTACTTAGTTGCATAAATTTTGCCAATATATGGTTTTGAATAGAGATAAAAAAAAGTTTCGTAGACACTAAAGAGGTATGGGTGGATTAGGTAGCGTTCAAAAGATGCATTGTTTAGTATTAAAACTAACAACATGCATCGATAAAAAATATTATGAATCAATATACAACTTATTGAAAATATAAAACATAGCATGGGAAATGTAGCTTTGATGAATTTATTTTGGCAGACTGTTTTGATGATGTATCATCGAACTCACTAAATAAAATAAAAAATAAATATACAATGTACACAAATATACATTTAATTACTTTGGATATCTAAGAATAATGATTCTAAAAATTAGCAGATAATATTAAAATGCAATAAAAACAATCTAACTAAAAATCAATCAAGATCTATTTGGATAGAAAATCTAGTTTATCACGCTATGTAGAATCCTTCTACAGACATAAAAAAAAAACTATCGAAACACTTTGTGTTATTATTTTTATGTAAAAATTCAACATGCCAAATACGGAACATACAAGACAAATGGTTGAATGATTTATTGAGTGTCGCATTGATAAAAAATCGTAGAAATGTATTGTGAGAGTGATATTAATGATTTTAATAACTAGTGATTATAATTGCCAGATAAAAATTGTCGATTACATACTGAAGCGCAGGGTTGGATCAGGGATCTAGGAGCTTTTCTGGCCCCTGCGTGACAGGCGTACTGCAACACACAAAACACATAACAAAACAATGCGCAATCGTACTTATTCAGGCTTATAGAATTGTTAAGAGTGTGTGCTGCCAGAAGACATTGTAAATTTAGATAACTGAGGTTTTATCTTATCACTTACAGTATAACGAGTTTCGGTAATATTTTAACTTTCTCACTGGCTAGAATTGTTATATAGAAAACATGGAAAAACCGTCCACGAGTTCATATTATTTACTGTTGGTAAATTTAAATAAATAAACCCTTCAATATTCAAGTAAAGAAAATACTTATAAACCTTTGAAACTAGAGATCTATTAGAAAATCAAAATTGAAAAAAATATTCAAAACTGATTTATCGGTGCAAACTTTGACGTTTCATACAGAAAATAATAATGTTTACTATTATAATTCAATTTTGTATCAAATGTAAAAGTATGCGCTGATGTGAATTTTTAAGCACAGTCTCGCCGCTCTAAAAGACATGAAAGTCAAAAAACAGTAAAGATATAATTATAACCATGGTTTTTAACTGAACAATAAACATAATATATTGTAAGAAAAATCTAGATAATATGTTCCATTAATTTGTCGTTTTTTATTTATTCTTACGTGAACATTCACAAAAATGAATGCAATGTATTATGGCAGCACTTGTCACACGAATAATAAAAATAATTCAGCAAATATCTAACTACGTTATTAAAAATAAATGGCATTCAACATTCTTAAAAATATTGCTACTACAGGGTAAAATGGTTAAGTCACACCGGTTACGTTGAAATTATATCTTGTCGGCACGAGCGTAGTAATATTTTTACCATGCAGTTATTATATCTGAAATAAATGTTTGTTAGTTGGACCCACACAAAACTGATTACATTACAAAATGTTAAACTACGCAGAACCTTAATAACACAATTAATACACTGTTAAAGTAGAACACTGTTAGTTTGTTACAGACAAAAATAACTTAAACAGTATCGTTTTGCAGTAATGGTCTTATAACATATTTTCGAATTTGTCCGCAGATCTCCGATGGCTGAACCAACTTTCCTACGTTTTACATCAAAACTGTGAAAGTCTGATGCGAATCTGTTAAGGATATTAAATATTAGAAAGCCTGAATAAAATAATCACTGAAATAAATAAAAGCAAGTGCATTCATCGCTCTATGACATATTTTACCCGCACGAGTGGAGAGTCCACTTTTTTTAATACTGATGTCATTCTTCTACACTCCCCTCGCGGCTAAAAATCAAACAACCATCTGGATGTTAGAATTTCTATAACTTACGGAGATAGTGATGAGATAGTGATGAAATAATAAACAATATAGTGATGATATCATACTATTTTTTTCAATTTATAAAGTTCTGAGTGTAAAGTAAAGTATTTGAAATTGTGTTTATATCATTTTTGGATAGAAATATAAAAAAATATTGTAGCATGCCAGATAAAAAGAACGCACAGCACACACTGTTCAAAACATAGCAACACAACGTGAATGACAACATCACATACAAAAACAGATTATTCAAGTAATTAGAATTCGAGTGTTATTTGTAAAGTTGTGTTAATTTGAGTTTTGTATTAATTAAGCTTTTGTTATTAACCGCATAATATTTAATTTTGTGTCAATCTGCAAATATAGCTAATTATATTAGAAGCTTCCCAAGCCCATAAATTTAATAGAAAGCAAATCTGAATAAAATTGGCATATAATTCAGTAATAATCTTAGGAACGACGACTTGAAATTGAGATTTATATTTTCACATAGCGTCGGTTTTACCTCAGAAAATAAATTGAAACGTGACGCGATTCTGGCGATGAATTTTTTTCCCGTGCGGACTCAAAATAGACCCATTCGAACTGTTTTCATCTTTTTACACTTCATTGAAATTAAATTTGTAGGCAAATTTGGGAATTCTGCCATTAGTGAAGCGTTTTTTGTTACGCCAGAAGCATAATATACCTATCCTGACCTTGACATTACTGGATGCGAGCCGACTTCCTATGTAGATTGTTAAAGAATCTGAACTGAAGCCGCAGAGTTAGATCTTTCCGTACTGTAATGGAAGTGTAACACAAAGTAACAAAATATACTTTTCGTTTGAATCATTTTCTAAGAGTGTCAGTCTAACGTCACACGGGTGAAATATTTTTCGAGGTATTCGTGTAGAGGATCGTAAATAAGTGTCGGTTTTCATTTTATATTTACTGTGATGTCTGTAGAGCTGTGACTCGCAACGAATGCCAGTTTAGTTAGAGAACATAAAATATAACACCTAAAACATTCTCATTCTCCTCCATCACTCTGGAATGTGAAAACATTAACATAAACAGGTAACTCAAAAAAATCCACGTCACGTGGAGGTAACCTTCCGTCTGCAATTGGAAAAAAACATCATGGACACACTGAAACATTTAGGCGTTCGATTAAAACAAGCGCGGCTTGAAATATTGACAATTACTCCTCGGAGATGAATGAAATAATTTACAAATGGTTTTGTAAGAATCGTCGTCGCTATCAAAACGAACATAAACAATATGCGCAAAATGCATTTTATGCCCGTCCCCGGGCCTACTCACGAATGCGGATTGGGGTTGAAATCCACCGGGGCGGCGTGAACAAATCTCTCAGCAGGAGGTGCGACCGTTTCATCGACCTTTTCAACAACGCTCTCTTCGACAGCGGGCGCTACAATATTGTCAACAACACTCTCTTGACTGACGGGCGCTTCAGTCTTTTCAACGATATTCTCTTGACTGGCGGGCGCTTCAGACGGACTGATCGACGCGTCTGTTTCCTCAATAACGGTCTCTTGCCCGACGAGCGTTTCGCTCATCGGCGGAGGGATTTCAGATTTTTCAACAGTTTCAGAAGGAAGCTGAGGATTCACATCAGCCTCGATGGCGCTCGGCGGAGTTACCAACTCTCCCTTGTCTTCTATTATGACTTCCGCTGGCAAGACGGGTTCTAATATGACGTCTCCGTTGTTATCTTTGTTGGCTAAGCTGGCGCGCGGAAGTTTCAGGTTCAGCGTTGCACTGAGTCTGTTTTTGATACGGAAATCTGCAAAAGCGTCGACACGTCCAAACGAGGATATCCGCAAAGGACAGAATAGAAAAAGAGAAATGCATTCAAACATAAAACAAAGATATTTTACTGCGAAATGTGTCTTGAAATGGGATTGAGCAATCAATATCCAGTCGCATCAGAACTGAAAGTGTAGATTGGTAACGAAAATATTAAATGCATGACAAGTGATTTTGTATGTATTGAGAATGAAAGAAGCCCTGTTATGTAGAAAAACACTCGGCGGGGAGCATACAGTTAAATATCAACCCCGGTCTAATCGGGTTTCAACATTTGGGACGTAACGATGCAATCAATCAGATTGTGTTTCGAGGGAAAACCTGATGCACTATGCAGGGATAAATGAGATAAATAATATATGCAAACAGTATTTCAACATAAGCTTTGTATATAATATGATGCAGTGGAAAGCTAGTATCGGACTTTATACGGTGTATGAGAGATATGAGTATAGTTATCGGTTTATAATAGATACTTTAAATTTTATTCAGTTTACAACTGAGTCGTAAAGAAACTACCCATCTTTCAAATAACTTTTTACCAACACCAGATTGGCGTTGCAGCCATGTCGGAGACCTTCCAGGTCATTAATCTCAATGAAGGTAGAAAAAATGCACTGTTGAGTGATTTCAGATGAAAATTATAAAATAGGTAAAATAATTTATAAAATGCATGACCATAATACAAAATTGAGTTGCAGGAAAGGCATAACATGTATTAACAGGAGTCTTTTTTTGAAAAGGAGGAAAAACATTGCTCAAAATGCTTTCATAATCTTGTAAAGTTGCTTTACCTTTATGATGGTCAAACGTAGAAAGAATAAAAGATTTTTTTAGATTATCAAGTACACTAGAAGATCGATAATGTTCAACACAAAATTTATTTATATCGGATGTTTATTTATATTTTTTTATGAGTGTACGTCTTACTGGTATAATAAGTAAGTTATGATGATTGATTGTAGGATATATCACCCAGTCCTAAATAGCTTTGGCTTCGCTTTTGCGGTGATCAATAGGCAAACCTGAATGGATCAATCAATATCATCCAGTATTAATTAAAACTAAAATAATAGTAAAAACAAAAAAAACATAATGTATGCATGTAGCTCTGCAGAATCAACCTGGAAACTTGAGAAAAAAAAAGTAGAAATCGAAAGTGGTTATTACTATCAAAATATTAACAATTTTTCCCATTCATCTTATCTTCAAAACCTAAGATTTTTATTGATGCGTGGCACAAAAAAATTACTTTCCATCTTTTCCGATCGGTTTCATAAACAGCAAAATATCTTACATGAAAATAACTGACAGCAGATAGTAGGATGTGTTATCCAATAAATTGTATTATATCATTTAAAACAAAAAAAAAACACAGTATATCTGGACATCATATGGGCCCTCTAGAGGTGAAGAGAGCCAAATAGTAAAACTTTTTTCTTGAAATTTTAAGTACAATCACGTATTTTATTCGTTGTTTTGGTGGATTGCATATTTTTATTTTACGGAGATAACACTATTGCAATGTGTTTCAACTGAGTTTACTTCACTTTTACGATACTTTAAGATGTGTAAAATATTACAACACATCTTACATTTTTTTTTCTAAAATACCACTTGGCTTACTTCACCTCTTATGGGCCCATATTTATCTACACTGCAAATAATTTAAAAATTATTTAACCCAATTTATGTTCAATAAATCTACCAAAGAAAATATACTTTTATAAAATTAAAATACTACTGTCAATACAACAGTATTAATTTTCATTGATCAGAATTTCAAAGTAAATTTCCCAATCATTAAAAAATAAATAAAAGAAATGAAAAAATATTTCAGTAATAACCAAGGTTGTGGAGTCGGAGCCATAGTGTTTTGGTCAGTCTTAAAAAATATATATATAAGAAAAAAAATATTAGCACGTTCAGTGCTAAAAATATGAGGCTTCGCGTTCATCCATTTTTTTCTTCGGCTATATGTTGGTTCACAATCTCGGATTGGAATGTATTATGCACTTCATAAATTATTGGAGTAAAATGTAAAAAATATTTTTGATGAATTGATACGACGGTAACAACAAAAACAATTGGATAAACATGAAACCATATTAACATGAAACCATTCCAGGCACATTTTAGCAGTGAATGTGTTAAAATTTTACATCTTTTTTATTTCTTGAAATTTGTTTGCAACTCCACAGCCTTTCTTAAACTACTCAAAAAAAGTCTAATTTTGCACTGTTAACGCAAAACTAAATAAGTTGTATCCTGCAGTGATACGCTGAAATGAATACCAAATCTAAATAACTAAACTTTCAATATGTTCATAATATTATCATGAAAAACTAAATAAGCTCTTAAACTATCTTAAAACTAAAAAGCACATTATAAAGGCGCAATATCCTAAAAATGAACATAAGGCTTACACCATATAAGCAATTTTCTAAATAAAATCCCTGAATAACCATTAGTAAGGAAGTATAGTTCACTTGAAATTAAGCATTGGATTTTCAATTTTTTATTACGCACAAAATATAGCGCATTTGATAGAAAATATAACAGAATTGCACAGTGAGATTCTCATCACACTTTAAGCACCACTATCAATAAATAGAGTAATAACTTTTTTACAATATTGTAATTCAATTAGTAAAAGTGGTATAAGCATATGAATAAAAAATTCCAGGTTAAAGTCCTGATGACAAAGTAAATATCAAAATATGATTTTCTCGATAGAGTATTTGAAATTTTGGCATAGGTGTTTCCGGTGTTTTTGGACTTTGAATTTGTCTGGAGCAGTGTTTCTAAACCTTATTTAAGCTATGCCTATCTTCACTACAGTAAAATTATTCAAAGCCCCCACCCCATCTTCACGTAATAACGAAATTTCAAAAAGAGAGTTATACAATTATTTTTACTTTTAGGAAATATTAATGCAGAAGAACTAGGAAACACTGACGCAAGGAAATTAATTTGGGAGAAATGACGAAATGAAATCGTCGCAATATGCAATGATTCGATTTCCACTGGGCTTTAAGCAGCATACTACAAATAATAAAAATACCCCCCAGATTTTTCAAATACCATTAAGAAACACTGATCCAGAGTGACATCAGTAAAAAGCTGTAATGCTGTAAATATTTTTTCAAATATTTCAGTTACTACCAATAAGAAGGAAAACCAAATTGCCAAGCCATGTAGCAGTGCACTTTAAATGTGGCTGGTATATAACGATTGTTTTCCCTATTAATCTCAGAGTAAAAACGCAATTATTCTCCTATTTGGTGTAGTACCAGCAAAGAAGTCCATACTCATTCAAATCAAGTGATTTATATGAGAAAACCGTTTTGACAGATTCAGTAGAATGTTATAGATTTGGATAATAAATTACTCACTCCTATCAATATTCTTCTGGAGGTGAGAAGCGATGCGGTGTCGGGCATCACTATATTCCAAATGAAGACCCAGTCTTACCAATGTTGGGTTCTGTTCAACGAGCTGCGTTATTTCCATTTCTATTTTATTTCCCAAAACGGATGATCTCTGAAAATGTGTACAAAGAAACAATAAATATATATATTTATATAATACTTACTCATACATTTAATCGAATAATATTCTATGTGGACTACAAATTAGACATTGTAGTGATAATGATAACCTGATCCCCTTTATTGAAATATTAGAATCATTTGACTCATATCCTTCAGTCAGTAGAAAAATATAAAATTCTCATGAGAATCCCGTACAATAAGTCCATACAGCAAAAAAGCTTCAGAATGAATCTAATTATAATTAAACATCAAATTGTGACGTTTTAAACAGTCTTGGCACTCTGAGATTATAAAATTAAATATTAACACCTTTTAAACATCAGAAGAGAAATTATTTTTCAGGAGTCTATTTTCATGTTGAAAAATTGTTCAATAATCACAAAAAAGTGCACAGCTTAGTGTTTACTTAAAAGTCATTTTGGAAAAAACCTGTCTTTTAAACATGATTTTTCAAGTTTTTTTTCAATGCTGTGTGCCCCATGGACATGTGTTTCTACTTTATAAAGTCAATCCCATCAAAATATGCTTCAGAATATGATCAGAAGTGGAAATATGCTCATTTGAAAAATTACACCCAAGCTGTTGAACTATTAAATTATTTTGTCGAAGATAAGAAGCCGAAAATCAAACCTAGCAAAAAGTAGTCATCAAGTTTTAGCAAACTAAGTACAGCAAAATTTAACAGTGTAATGAATGGAAGCCCATCAAAAAGAGAACAGCAACAATTATGTGATATTTACATGTGAATAAAATGTAAGCAGTCACCTGGTTGGATGCTCTGAATTCCTCAACAGTCTTTGTTTTGAGCAGCGCCTGGACAAGACGGACGACCAGACTCGGACTGATGAAGTTGGTCTCGACGTTTATTACACGCACTGTGTTGTTTCGTTCGAGGACTTCAGCCAGCCGCGCAGCTGTCCGGTCTGTGAGACCCACATTTGTGAGGGAGAGGACTTCCAAGTGGGTATTCTGATTCAGGGCGTCAAACAGGTGTTCGAATTTTTCATCACTGATATTCTGAAAGCAGTAAATATGCACGATTGTAGTTGGTTAAAATATATGAACAAAATTAACCTTTGGAGGAGTAAAATGTGTAATGTTTAACTTTCTGCAAAGTGAGTTTTCTACATGAAAATTGTATGATATTTTAATGTTGTATATATTTATTACAAAAGTAGAATCGATTAAAAAATATTTACAATAATATAAAATCCGATCAATAGGTTTTAAAGATGAGAAAAAACCAGGTTCAATAAATTCAGAGATCACAAACCAATATTTTAAACAAAAAAGATAAACTTTTGATGTGTTATTATTGTACCCATGAAAACATTTGGAACGAATTAATCACATAAATCGAGGACTTGCTGCACATAATTAGCTTCATCGATGGGTGGTTTGGCATGGCAATGACGACCGCTCCATGATTAATATTCAGACAATCAAGATAATATATAACAGTTAATACCTTGATATTGTTCCAGTTGAGATCTATCAGCTTTTGGTCATCTTCTTTGACTTGCTGGATGGTGGATTCAGGGTCTGTGGCATTAGGCGGGTCATGTGGGAAGAATTTGGGTTGTGCAGCTTTAGTGATACCATCCCAACCGAGACCGATCGGTTGACCTTTGTTTAGAAGGGAAGCATGGTACTGGTCTTGATTCATCATCGAGTGGAAACCGAGGATAGCTGGAATTAAATGGAATACATGATATAACAATTTCTTTCATAATTCATTATATCCAGTAAGATATTACGTATCAAACTCTTATCGTAAACAGAAATTTTACTCCACATAAAGACTTCTCTTTGCAATTCAAATGGATATTTTTTACAAACTCTTTCGTCAATTACAAAACTTGATATTTACAAAAGAGATAACTATGTTTTTATAAACTGACAACTGAGATCTGGAGTGCCTCGGGAATATATCTACTCTGTCTGCCTTTCTTTTATATTGGAGTGATTCTAGCACTCTAAGAGACAATAAAATACTCCCATATGATGTAGAAGCTTTATTTATTCCCAATGAGGATCAAAGGGACACCTTTTGGAGGTATCTCAAAAGAAGTGGTTTACGAGACTCAATCATTAAAGTTTTTCAAAGAGAACGAGGATAGAATGGTGAGGATAGTAGGACAGAACCGATTGTTGACTAATTACTATCGCTACACCCTGTTTTAAGGATCAGGTGGATAGAAGGAAATTTAAGATATCACAGACGTTCTGCCTTCAACCATGAAGTGTCCACAAAGAGGACGACATTGACCTAATCAGGCTACAGGCACGGCTAATGATTTGTATAGTACAATGAAATGGAAAAGGCTGTAGGAGAACAAGCTGTTTGCTAGTCTCTGCATTCAAGGAATGGATAATTTATGGAAGACAGTTGACAGTGCTAATAGCTGTTACTGTACAACAGCAGTAAGTACATAAATGTAAGCAATTTTATTACTTTTTTTAATTCAATATAAGTTTTATAATTGAATTTGCATCAAAAAATTTTGATCAATAATAATTGTTGCCATGACATGATAGCTAGTCAATTGTTTGATAAGATAAGCACTTTTATCAGTTGTTGTTGTAAGCAAAGTAATGAAGTATATATTGGGAGTCAATAAGATATGATCTTGATACAGATGTATCATATATATGTAATAAAAAGGCAATAAATTTACCAGCCAAGTCAATAATTTCTTCCTGTGTGGCGTCATTCAGGGCCTCTTCATATTCACCTCCCAAGTCAATAGCAATTTGCTCTTCCGCCTCACGCATTTTGACACTCTCTGGAGGTGGCGTCCACTGTGAAATGAGGTGAATTCAGTTAGTCTAATGGCATATATTTATTAGAGATTTGTAATTAAAGAAAAATATCATTCCAGAAGATTATATACGTAAAGAAAGAAACTGGATTCTTACACGTTCTTGTCTATAAAACTAAATTCTGTAATGTGTAAGAAGTGTGAGAAATGAAACCAGAATTTATTGTTAAATTTAAACAACAATGTGTTAATATAAAATTTAATTTGAAAAAGCAGAGATTGTATTATATATTGTGACACGTGTTTTGCCTCTTCGTGAAGCATCGTCAGAATAACTATCGCCACTTGAACTTCTATAATGTTTCTGCAGAATCCATCGAAAACAACAATGTGTTACATTTTTGAACATCCAATTTTATTATTGATGAAATACAAAGTGGTCATCTATTTGCTTAATCCATACAAGCAATAATTGCTGTTAGATCAATAATTGTTCTTTAAAACAATTACTGATGTATAAAACACCATAAATAATAAAACTGTTAAAAAATATATTTTCAATGCAGTAACTTTGTAGGAGTTCATTTTTAATATAAAATTTAATTTGATAAATTTAATACTCTTACTCTCACCGTGTCTAGTAAAAAAGGAAAACACCCTGACTTTTATTTTGTAATTTTTAACATAAGAATTAGAATCAATTTCAAGTTTATTATCAGTGTTCTACTTAAATAACGATAGTTATATTTTACTTAGTGTCAATAGACAGTATTCAAAGATAAGAACATTAATTCATGACAACTTACAAAAAGGAAAATTAAATATAAATACCACAGTTATAAATAAAACGCATTTTAATCGATAGTGGTTAAGTTAGGCTTATCACTTTAAACACAAGTTTAGTAATATTGATAAAAACATACAGAAACAATAAAAACTGAAATACATATTTAATTTATTTTCCATGATGAAATAATTACATATCTGAACATAAAGATTTCATTCAGTATTGGTAGTTCGACTCGTAAAAGTTGTAATATTTTTGCAATTTTCAGTACAGTTGCAAGTTTTTTAAGCTTTTAACGCTCGCCCGCTGTGCGTAAAAGAAGTAGCACACTGCCCGAGCATTTTTTCGCGAAATATTACAAAAGCTTTATTTGTATTTTTTTACATAGTACAAATTAAAATAAAAGAATTAAAACAATTAAAATATTATTATCGATTAAATTATTACATTGCAGATGTTTATATTACTCGTATGACATAAATATTTATCAAAACCGAAAATAAAAATATGGATCGGTATCTCAAAGAAATTATTTATGTAAGCTAATATTCATATCTTGAATAATGTTATCATAAATCAGTGTAATCTGATAATGAAATGAACCATAATCAACAGTCCCGTACGGGACCGTTGGGTTGGGCATTGAACAACACAAATCCGCGGTCCCGTACCAGAGCATTGGGCGTTTAAAGGTTAAGCTATTGAAATGATGGTGAAAGGGCAAGATGATAGTCAGTGTCAACCATGGAGCATATTAGTGTAATGCAAAAAATCATCACGGATGTTATACAAATTGGATTAATATTTGAATAAAAATAATCTGATATCTTAACAAGCATATTTATATAAAGATTCAATTGAAAAAGATAAAAATCGAATTGATTTCAATTTGATTTTTCAAAAATGACAACAGTGGAAGATACACATATATAAGACTGTTATTTGCAAACTCGGCTTGTTCCAAAATTGTTAAAGCATGAACCGTGAATGTAATTTAGTATTATTAGAAATCAATCTCAAACGTGGCTTGATAACATACAAAATATCATTTCAAAGTAATTTTAAGCTAAAAATTCTTTTAAAATGTATATTGTTTTACAAAATGATATTTAAGTTTCATTTTTTAACCATTTTGGAACGAGCCGTGTTTGGAAATAATACCCTCATATAAAGTATGTATGAACGACATAAAGCATAATATGTTCACTAAACATACACGAATGTGATGTACTAATTTGTAGCCGTTTATTTCACATGTCAATGGTAGAAAAACTGAAATTATCACGAAGTTAGTAACAAATTAACAATAAATATTTTCAAAAAATAATACTTTTAGCTGGGCACCAAGTTTGAAGGTATTATAAAAATGTATTACAATTCCTGTAGTTAAAATTTTACAGTGTTTATAATTAAAGACTACAACTGATTTTGCTAAATAAGTATCGCATTGGTATAATAATTGTTCCCAGTCTGTACTATTTGATATTATTTATGTAAAATATAAATCAAATCAATGTTTTTCATTTTAATTTTATTAAAAGCTTTTAACTGGATCACTGCCACAGATGAGATATCTCGTGAAATTTTCCAGGCCCAAAACGCCAGAGATGAGTTATCTCATCAATACTTTATTAAATTAATAATTAAAAATTATAGCCGGCGTACTAGGTACAGACATACTTTTTTCTACAGCAGCCAAATTGCTAAATTACATTATTTGAATAAATAGACACTTGAATAGGCGTGTCTGGGTAACGGCACTTAATTAAGACAGAGGAAACATATTAGTGTTGAACTCAGAGTTGGATGTCAATCAAATCAAATGTAATATATTACCTTCTTCCCTCTAATCATCCCCGCTACAAAAGGTTTCAGTTCAGGTCTGTCGGGTGTTTCTAAGGCTTGTTTGTTGATGTGGTCTATAAGTTTTTTTCTATTTAATGGTCCCGTTGGGTTTTTTTCACATTCATAACTATTCCTTTGGTCAGGGGGTAAAAAGGAATCCTGAAACAGACAAACAAAATTCTTACTGTTTATGATATAATCAAACAACACAACGAGCATACTCCAAACAGTGACAATATTATCATAGACATATTAAAAACAAAATATGCGCACATCCATGTCAAAACATTTTTTTTCAGTAACATAACATGCTTGAAACAGTTTCTTGTTTTTCTGAGAGACAAACTTCAAAGTACAATTAAAAATGATGTCATGAATAAACTTCTTGTTTGTTACATTAACGCATTGTGTAAATTCAGAGCTGCAGAGTTGGAGTGATGGTGTTTTGAGTGCAGTTGGAATTCAAAAAATGGGTGATTGACTCCTTTTTTTGAATTTGATTAAAATACAAGAAGTTATGAATAATAATAAATATATTAAAAAAAAACACAAAAACTATATATAAAATAATACTTTTAGGGTGTTCACTGTCAATACTTGGTGAAAAGGCATCATATTAATAAAAACACAATATTCCTTTGTACTTTATTCCACTTTATTTAAAAGGTCAGGACCGGTTTCGCTCATTGTGAGCATTGTCAACTGATAAGAAAAATATGTTATCAGTTGACAGTGCTCACAATGAGCGAAACCGGTCCTGACCTTTTAAATAAAGTGGAATAAAGTACAAAGGAATATTGTGTTTTTATTAATATAAAATATTACATTCTTTTTCAAATCAGATCAAATACTAGAGTCGCTGTTTTTTTCTCTTCTTCAGAGCACTGATAAAATTGAATAAAATTAAAATAATATTTTGATGTTGATAAAATATGTACAAATTTACCATTACTCATATCTTATATTTCTAATAAATAGAACATAGACATAACTAACCCCGATACCGTAATATGAAGTCGTAATAGATCATTTCGACAAAGTATGCTTGTTACTTAACCTCGCCTATCAAAGGGTCTGATGATTAAGGATTGGGAAAAGACTAGTGGTTGGCTAATCACTTTATCCCTATACCATGTTTTCAGGATCGGATATAAATAAAAACATCAGACATACATTTTGGATAAAAATCTATTGACTTGTAAAGAATCAATGTCGAAAAGCTTCTATTCTAAGATACAGTCTTATCCAAATAGGATAGAATGTTACCATGCTATCTTATTCGATAACAATGTAACACCACAATATTATTGCTTCAAATCCGATTATTTGTGAATAATTTTAATACAACAGTAACAAGTTGAAACTGAAATAATTGTAGATAAGAAATATAGTGTTGATAAACGTATCGTTTATAATTTGAAATTTTCATCGGAAATAATTGATTTTTTCTCAGTCCAAAAGGCAGAACTTAATTTATCATATATTTTGTAGTGAGAAATGATCCAAATAACACTCGGGCACCAATACAACTTATCAGCGTACGTATTGTAAAATGAAGGTAGGTGGCATTGAGTGTAATAATAAAAATGATAATAGAAGTAGCCTAGAAATTGTACTCTGGTCAAAATCACATGGGGATTTATTGTATCATTCAATTCAGACACAATAGTAAGTGAACATGTTTTTATTCAAAGAAAATAACAATGCTGTTGACCTATTTATATTGTTAGCAAAATACACCACGAGATGGATTCAATAATTATAATATAATCTATGCAAGCAAAAAGATGTTTTCAATTTCGATATACATATATTATGAGGTAACTAACAACTTCATAAACTCATATTTAACCTTACTTACATTGATACAAGTGGAATTAATAAGTCTACAGACAATTATCATAATGCGGGCCATACTATAGTGATTACTGCAAATAAAAAAATTCATTCCGTGCCTTCAATTGCAAAACATAACATACAGTAGAAATAAGAATTGAATTGCAAAGTTGATGTACCTGCACAGCATAACAGATGTCAGTTTACTTTATGCTATAATAATCAAACTATTGCAACAACACCAAGCTGGATAAAACAATGATTTTTTTATACACTATAATACGTCACTATAACTGCTTTTTAGCATACAAATAAAAGTTAATTGAATTTAAAAAGTTAAAGACAACTTCTTAAAGTAGGCTATAGTACCTTGTTATTTCTTAAGAAGCTAGTAATAGTATTAAAACATTATTTCATTCCAATATAACTATGGCATAATAGTAACACATTGGGCTCCGTTTTTGAATTTTTATCGAGTTATCAATTGTGATATAAAAATTTATATCTAAACCATCGGTGTCTTTCCATAAAAGGGAAATTGGAGCTCAGCTCCACCAGCCCCAAAATTTGATGTATAGATGTCAATCATCAGTGTCTACAATGTTTTCAGCTGTTTTCAAAGTAAACGGCACATATAAGGATTGATTAACCAGATACTACGATCACACCTCTCTCATTCCGAAAAAAGGATGGTGGAAGTGTTAAAACTAAAATCAACCAAATAATGGAATAACAATTAATTGTATTATATTGCAGAAAATATTAATCAATAATCCGGCAAGAATAGGTTATCAATATCTTCCTTTATTTCTTCTGTCTTTTTAATAATTTAATGGTGATAAGGCAAGTCTGCATCAAATTAAATATTTATCTAATCTAGCACATAAAGTTATTTGGACTAAAACTTAACGCTCATAATATTAATTAAGTATGACATCACCAAAATAATATTACAATTCAAGGTGAATGTGTAGAAGCTTCATAACAACTAAAATTTGGTTAATATTACATGCTTAACTCATTAATTCCCAAGCAGTTTCAACGGTGTAATTAGCAAAAAACAGATATTTTTCTTTATTCACCACAACCATACAAATCGTGGAGATAAAATTGATGATTGAGACTTAAGTGAGGAAAAATGTTGAGCAGATGGACGGTGATATGACGCTGTAGGATCAACATGCACATCAAAGTCATCATCATCAATCATATTATCGAGTGCATCACCACTGCCACTTAAATTACTAAATGAATCCAAACTATTGTAAACTATTTCTCGATTCATAAACATCAACTATGTTTAATTTCACTCTATTTTGCCTCGACATTTTGAATGCGGTAGTGATTTATTAAAATGGTGCTACAACTTTCAGCCAAAATGTGATAATTAAAAATATTATTTTAGCAAAATGCGTGAATTATCACCGTGTCCCGCATGCTGTAATATATGCCAGAAGTCAATATTTAATCACTAATCAACCTTAGTCAATTACGCACAAATCTATTAACTAACCATTGTTGTTGCAGGCTGATACCAGATATACGTTTGAAACCCACTAGAAGCTAGGGGGAGTTGGGTCTACCCTGACAATGCCAGTTGTGTTTGTGTCTTGTGACATGTCTTGTTTTTGTAGAACTATATAAAAGTTTATCCTCCATAACGAGAGACATTCTCAGTTTTTGTAAATTTTAAATTGTAGTTCTGTAGCTTTCACAACTGACTAACAGGTGGCATTCATAACTTATTTCTCTATCTGGACTAGAGGTCTGCACGAGCCGAAATTTTACAAATTTACCCGAAAAAAATACTTCATTTAAGTAAAAATATTAAAGCATTGATGAAATTATGTATTTCTGAGAATTGTTTTACAATAGTGTTTAGGTTTGGGAGAATATACTTAATTGTGATTAGGTATATTCTTCCATGTGTTAGTGAGAATATACATTATTCAAACAATGACATTTTTAACATTCTTGACTCCTGCATGTTCTAACTAAATCATTGGAGGTTTACATTTATAACATTTCAATGTTTTTTTGTTTAGAATTGATCTTGTAAAAAAACTTTCGCACACTGACACGTAAAAGCGGTACGATAACTAGAAATACCATTTTGAATCTTTCATATTAGAAACCTCAGGAAACCGTTATGATTTAAAAGACTCGTGTGAATACAAACATTTCTATGAGTGCGAGCAAAAGAAAGTGCACACATATACAGAAAAAACTGCCTGAGGCAAATTACTATTACTTTCACCAGACACATTAAATCAGATAGCAAAGGTTAAACTCTTGATTACATATTAAAAAATATTGATATCAATAAATTGACATTGGCAAACTATTATTTTATCATGTGGTTACTGACTGTTAAAATTTGATTTGGTCAGTATCTCATTTAATTTTCTGGTCACTCGATTAAAAGGTAGATGGTAAATATATAGACAAAATTGCATGACACAACACCACGCTTTTTAGTTGATGTGTCTACGTGCTGGAGTCTTATTCCGAAAAAATTGTAAATTTACGAATTTTTGTTCCAAAGCATGAACATATGTGCTATCTAAAACTTTTCCCCACAGATGCGATACTAAAAATAGGATGTAGCAAAATCGACAGGCTAATTACGTGTACTGTCCTAGCCCAACCAATCTATTTTTTTATTTATTTTTTAATCTGTCTGCACTAAATGTGGAGCATATGGCCTCCTAATGGAAGTATCTCAACCGTTTGTTACTCAGTTGCTCAACCTCACTTTTTCGGGATAGAAGGATAAGGCTAAGACAGGACTAGTAATTAACTAATCGCTCTCGCTACGCCCAGTTGTTGAAGGATCGGAAATTGAAAAAATGCTGTTCGTACTGGGACTCGAACCCGTGAGGTTTGGCACGGAAGCCAACAACGTTAACCGCTGCGCCATAGGACTCAACATTTTTCGATCAATCTATTATTACTGAATCTGAAAAAAAGGAAATTGAGCAACTAAATTACAAACAGTTGTCATAGAACAATGTCTGTCAAGATGCCTCCATTAGAAGTATATGTATAAACTCCATATTGAAAACATGGGGTTCAAAACGAGATAATTCTTTATGTAACCTTATCAATGACATCACTGCAATAAATGGACTATTATTAAAGATTTTTTGTTTCAATGGTATTTTATATTCTAATCATATGTATATTTTTTTAAGCTTATTTGATAATATTGAAATCAATCAAAAATATTTCATTTTTATGTTAGAATAACATTCCAATGTTTCATAATTTAAGAATTTATAGTTCTTAAGTCCTTGTTGAGAGACTAAAATCATAGTGAAAATAAACACTATTTTTGTCATTTTTGACCAAAAATAATTTTACGAAACGTCTGAATTGATATAAGACAAATAAACTGTCATCAATCATGGACACATTCACAAACAAACCAAAACACCTTCCTAAAAAACTCAATATAATTTAATCACATAGTCAATCTCAATATTTTCTTTGACTATAAACAAGCAAAATGCATTCAAAACAAGCTCGAAAATATGTTATTAATTACATATATTTGTATTACTTTATAGGTTATATATGCTTTACAACATGCTACTCTTTCCTCCCCTAATATTTACTAATTCTCACTTCATAATTCTTTAGATTATTTATTTGCCGATAGGAAAATATCAAAAACCAATCATTGAAATTGAGGAAACCGATAGTTCTTGCGAATTACGAAATATGTTTACAAAAATTTGCCAGCCATATTTCAAATTTACTCTATGATTTGTCCTATGTTCCATTTGACAAGTGTTATGTCGA
The DNA here is from genome assembly GCA_031772345.1 of Himalopsyche anomala. Lineage (NCBI taxonomy): Eukaryota > Metazoa > Arthropoda > Insecta > Trichoptera > Rhyacophilidae > Himalopsyche > Himalopsyche anomala. Next base: position 9,922,163 of record CM062830.1, read on the forward strand.
CTTTTGAATACTGATATTATATTCGTATTTCGCGTAAATTATCGATTTCTTTGATTCCCATGTATGATAATTTGGCATTTTCCTATTCTCAATTAAATTTCCTAAAGAGCTGCATTGTAATTAGCGGCATTACATTAATGTTCAGGTAGAAAAAGAGTAGCATGTTGTAAAGCAAAATTATTTACTCTTTAAAGTACTTAACACTTCCATATTTCAAAAGTATTGTGCAATTTGTAAGACATTGAAAAAATATCATTATGATGTTTGCTCACAGGGATCTGATGTGATTAACTAATGGCCAACTTAATAGATATTATTTTTTAAAATACTCACGTCAGGGTCGACTTCTTTCGCTAACATATTAATTTCTTCTTGCGATAGCTGTGACAGAAGCTCATCAACATCGACTTCATCGTAGACAGAAAGGTCTTTGCCATATAGTTTGGCCGGTGTCGTCATTGTTGTGGTAGTTGTCGTCGAAGAAGTCTGCGAAAACCGAAACGAAACAACTTAGTGAGCGATAAAAACACAAAAAGTTATCAACACCGAGAAATTGCCCTTTCACTTTTGACAGGTTAAAACATCGCCACTCCTAAAATTCAACTGACACACTGACTCGAAAACGCGACTAAAAATGAGAGTTCATCTCTAGAAAGCAACGCTTTGACAACAAATATCTAGAGCACTATTTCCCCATTGTTTCATGTATCATTTGATAACCTATCAATTCAATGTGTCAAACGACACTTAGCCAACACCCCGAGACTCGATCAACAAAAATGATTGTTGGATATAGTGACAGAAGGCAGTCAAAGAAACAATAAATAAATGAAATGATAAAGCGGTTATATCACTAATAATAACAATATAAAATGCACACCGAAAGAAGGATGAGGTAAGCCTCAGTCTAGAGACGGCTATCAATTATTCGTTCTGATTGAATAAATAAAAAGGTTCAATTTGCACACACCCACTCTTGAACAATTTACGAGAAACCTGAGCATAAATATTGCCAGGTATATTTCGATTATCCAGACAATAAGTATTAATGTTTTTCCTCAAATGAACTGCGGCTATCATTAAGCTGAAGGTAAATTATTTGTGAAACAATATTATTGAAAAAATGGGATAACCGATCATATTTTTTTGCGTGTTTCCGTAAGAACACTAATATTTTTATTGGTTTACCTTTTTTATTTTCATAACGCCGATTTATTGGCGAAAACTTGTCAATGACAATATTATTTCAGTCAATTTTGTTTTTAACATGCAAAAATATAATTTTATGAGTTTTCATATACATAGTTCATTAAAATATGCTCTTATAAATTGATTTTGTAAAGCTTTATACTCATATGATGCATTTTTTTTTGTTTAAATGATGCATGCATAAATTTGCTTAAAGCAATGATGTTTTGATCTCAAAAAGATTGTCCATATATTTATGACTTCTTTGTAAGGAAGGTTTCAATTATTGATATCTATAATTGAATAATTATTATAATGTATTTTGCATTACGAATAATACATTTATAATTAGTTACGTGTAAGCTTCATTTGAGTATAGTTTAAACATATAATCATGTATAGTTTTATCTGTTTATGATGTCATACACAAATGAAACTAAAATATATTTATTATTCATTTTTTTAACCATTATGTTTATAAATTAAATTTTCCCAAGTCCACGGGGAAAGGTATTTAGATGGCAACATTTTTACTTACTTAACAATCACGAGTATAGCAATAAAAGAGTACAGACGATGGGCATCACTTCATGCGAGTGAAAAAGACAGACTATGCCATGGTTGCTATCTGGTGGTTTTTTTTTTAAAACAAAGGTTTTATTTAGATAATCAAAATTATTTTATTTCAGTTTTACATTCAAATGCATGATTTCTAGAAGGAACAAACTATTTTAAATGTAATTTTAGAAAATTATTTAAATATTTTGATGTTGCTAATATATCCAACATAAATCATTCCATTCATTCACATTACATTCCTCATTTAAAACCCCCAGAGACAAGAGCTTTTTTTCGATATTTTTTTAAGCCATATTGAAGTCACGGATAAATTTTATTTTGAACAAAAATGAAAAAAATCGTTGTATAGAAACCCCTCATGACTATATGGTCATGCTTATCCTTATATTAACATGTAATATTGTGTACGGACAGAAGTAAGGACGAGCGTGACCGTACGGGCACGCAAACATAAGGGGTTGAAATATAGCTAAACGTGAAATTTTTAAAAATATTTACAATTTAATCTCTTTAGATCAACATAATTTCAACAAAAATATATTAGTAAAAAAACTGTAAATAATTTAATGTTTTGATAAATAATAACTAACAGTTTCAAAACATTCATTTAAAAAAAATGGAAATTCAATAAATCGCATGTGCTTTTGGTGATCGTTTCCGTCCCCCGCGGCGGATGACTAACTGAAGTCTCTACCCTTTTTGATCAAATTTGAGTGAAAGCAATGATATTCGGATAGAAAAAGGATGAATAGTGGGATTAACAGACAACAGTGTTTACTGTGACCATATGGTCACGCTCGTCCTTGGAGGGTTGTTGGTTGTCCCACCACTACAATACAACAACACAATGACGATAAAAAAATAAACGAATATACTCCTCACTCCGCATGCTCTTGATCCGATACAAAGCTGCACCGATTTTTTAACCATGCACAATTATGTTTAGAAAGTAAGAGAAAATGTGACTTGCTAACAAGTTAACTAGTGAACTTAAGTGATATTGAGTATCATATCGAGTTTTAGGTCAAAATTATTTGCGAAAATATAACAAAGCTTCTTAAATTTACACTTTGTTTTGAGGTTACTCAAGATAGTACCTTAATGGTTAAGTCTAAGCATAAGTTTAATAGAAAACTTATTTATATATATTTTTTAAATACAGTGCAATATTTTTTGTTATAATGAGATATATTTTTGTTTTTACAATATATACAAATCAGAAACACTTTTCGATTAGAAAAAAATTAAAAAAATATTAAAGTAGCACCAATTTACAATTCCGTTTAAGCTATATTAAAAAATGAATAAGAATGACTAATGATCATAAAGATGGTAATATAAAAATGAATGTTAAAAAACTGATTTAAAGATAAAAATGGGCTACACATGATACACACTATTTTTGAGACCTTCAAGCGCCTCTTGGGCTTATTGGGTAATACGCCACTCATTGGCGTAGCTATCTCATAGCAGAATCATGCAAGCATGAGGGCCCAGCGAAAGGGGGGCCCAAATTTTTACATACTCAATATGAAAAAAATCAATTTACCAAAAAAAATAACTCGTCATATGTACATAGAATGTGCTATTATTTTACATACTTGAAAATAAATCATCTTTTGCCCACTACCACATACGACTAAACCAGCGGCGTAGCCACCTAATAGCAGATTCATGCAATGCACGAGAGCTCAGCGAAAAGAGAGGGCAAATATCTAACTTTCAAGGGAAGGCCTTGCGTGACGTTTGCATGAATATCTAATAATTATAACGTAAAAAAAAGAAAAAAATATTACGAAAGTTTAGTAAATTTTAATAAATTTGCTAAAAAACGGTTTTATATATTTTTTATAACTTTAAAATCACGTAAACAGTAAACCTTTGACGTCATTCATTTATGGTAATTTTGTTAGTTTGTTAACAAAATAGTCGGACCAAAAAAGAGATGCTCAATTAATTTTCACATAGGTACTAACTTATATTAGAAATATAATACACCTGACTGATTTAACTTTTTCACTAAGAAAATGTTGGCAAACTTACAAGAGAACACATGAGCGTGATTAATTTACGAGCATGCATAAAATATCCATACTGAAAAATTGTAATTCAAAATTAATCTTATTCATCAGTTCTAAGAAATGATTATTTATTTTCAGCCGTCAAACTGAAAGATTTATTTTAATTTAGCAAGACATTTTATAATATGTCATAATATTATTACATCTTCTTTTATATTACTATGAAGATTGGTGTCGTATCAAGAAAAATGTTATGCTAATCAAATGTTCAATGTACTCATCAATAAATTGCCTTATAACAGATACCACAATATATAACTTAAACGACACACAATAAAATATATTTATTGTACCTACAAATACGAAAATATTTTAAGATCAGAACCGCAGCAGTATTTTGTACGCCTTTTGGGAACGCGCCATCGCGAATTTTTGTATACCTATCCAACAAAAAATCAAAAATGTTATGACATTAAGTAGGCGATGTCAGAAATATTTGTGTTTGAAATGAATTTTAGAATCGTTCGCAATCCCAATTTTTCAGTCTGTTTTTTTTCTTTGGATACAGTTACTTTTCCAGTAGGATTTATGAATGCCTACTAGTTGATTAATATGTAAAAAAACATTCTTTATTTTTATGTTTTTGTAATAATTTCTAAGAATTATCTCTAAAAAATAATTAATTACACAAAATACCTATATAGTTATCTACAAATGATTTCTGTCACTAGGAAAAAATAAAAACAACGCTCTTTATTCAAAATTTTGCTTTGAAAATCGAACAAAATTTTAGCAACCTCCTACGGGGAATGAATGCTGTGCTTATTTTTTTATTATCGTCAAACCATACCTACTCATTCGGCGAGAACGGTTTTGATTTCTTTAATAATGTGTATTATTATTGTGTCCATCTTATACGTTCCACCGATTATAAACAGTAAACAATATTATTTTGATTATACCATTCATACCAATGTAACACAGCTGCATTGCTTACAGCACATAAAAAAAATATTTGAAAATGGAACTCCTTTAATCTCCATGTTTCTAAGATACTTACTTACTGCTTACGTATAATATGTAAATGCGACACTGTTTCATCGGAACAAACAAGCTACTTCCGTACAGCGCGCTTATAAATAATTAATATGCAGTAGGTTACATCATTTTATATCACGAACTCTATTTTGGTTGGCTGCTGGCTCATCATAATCACAATGAAATGATTCTTCGTCATACAACGCCATGGACAGTGTCTGTAGCGGGTACTAGCCAGTAGGTAGCCATCTTCCTTTTTATTATACCAATAAAATATAGAAGCGTTTATTTATCGAAAATTGCAATGCCAAATGATAGTGAAACTTGTTTTTAATGTAAATATTGATTACGTAAAATATTATAAATACATTATGTACCGCAGTTTACAATATTGAATCATTTTTGTGTTTTGAATATTAAGATAAGGTTAAACATATTTTTCATTATTGGAAAAAATATACAAAATACCGATGCTCTTTGTTTATGCCCAAAATAAAATAATTCAGATACGCTTGAAGCTTATTTTAGGTTCGTTTTATATTTGCCTCCTATTTTATAATAAATATAAAAACTTACATAAATATTATTAAAATGAAAGTAACATAATAAAAAAATCTAATCCATGTCCGCTCCAAATGTAGGTAACAGAATTTGTCTACGAGAACTGTTTGTTACCCAGTTGCTCAAACTTTTTTTTTAGAACAGGACTAGCGGTAAACTAATCGCTTTCAATACGCCCCGTTTTTTTTTGATGAATGGAAAGGTGGGAAGTAATTTTTTGAAGTAACAAAAAAATGGTGTTCGTGAGATCTGGCATGGAAGCCAACGACGTTGACCACTGTGCCATGGGCCCGACATAATAAACTACTATGAAATAACATATTATTTTTTATTTTATAACTGTATGTAACAAGATGTTGACTGTTCTTTTAAAATGACAGTATTATAATATGGGACTAGGGTAAGATGCATTTTCACAAAAAAATACTTCCTGGAAATTTCACATTATTTCGCTTTTTAAACTACAGGTGTTTTTTATAAACTCATACTATTACATTTATGGAAAATCAATTTACCATAATATAAATTATGAATACCAATATGTGTATTATTTTCACTCAAGAATGATACACCAATATTATTATTATATATTATTGTATCATTCTGTTAAAATAATTTTTAATATGTGAATGACATGACACTTCAACACAAATTAAGAAATTAATCGAAAAAACAAACGTTTTATTAATTCATAAATAAGGAAAAGAACAAAACATGGAATAAAAAATGGATTTGTTTATCTATATAATATAATTTCAACTGATGCAAATAATAAAAAAAATGCCTCTTCGAATCTAACATCGATAGGGTATTTTAGTTTGATATCAACGGTTTGGAAAATAGAACCATGAGGACAGTTCAATTCGCAGAAAATATGAAATGAAACTTTTACGAAAATGTTTTACTTAAAAAAAACACTCTTTTTTAAGTCTTATGACACAATTATTGATTAGGACCGGATTCATTCATCACAAGCATTTTCAATTGATAAAAATATATATATATTTATAAGACTTATAAGAGTGATACAAGCAATTGGTAATAAAAATGTAAAAATAATTCATATACAATCATACAAAATATAAACCATTGACACTGAATTGACTGTAATTAAAATCTCTACGACCTCTTACAAAGAAAAACTACTTATTTCAAATTAAGTAAAAAAGATCACTTGCAATATTTGTTTGGAATCATTTGAAAATGTAATAATTGTAGAATAAGTATATTTTTTTATTATTTTGTAATATATAATAATTACTTTCCACCTAGTGTGAACGCCTTAAAAGTGAAAAAGTTTCGTGTTGTTTTTTTGTAACAAATTTACTGACGAGATATATGTACGTATCTCGAGAGTTTGATCAAATTCACATTTGAAAAATAAGTTTTCTTATTTGATCTCGAACGGTATAAAATTCCAATATTTTGCTTTGATAATCTGGCCACCCTGAAATATTCTGTTACGTACACTGAAATTTAAGAAAATTTTCAATTATTTATTTATTTGAGTATAGTGATACAATGTTATTAAATAAATGCTTCAACTGCTATCATACTGACTTATTTTAATTTTTTAATGTCAATTCGCAAGACAAGAAGCAGCTGGCCGTTTGCCAATGACACTAATAGTGAGATGTGAGTAAACAATTTTTCGAGAGTTTACCGGATTTTTTCGAATACATTGTCAACGGGATGTTGTCTGCGAAGCCTAAACAAATCAATCATAGATATTTGAATTGAATATTTGAGTTGTTTTTTTTTAGACAACTGAATACTACTTTTACGCAGGGCTGCGGAGTCGGAGTCGTGAGTCGTGGAGTAAGGTGTTTTTGCCAAGTTGGTTCTTTCTCGTTATCCGGAGGTACTTTTTTATTTGTGTATTCAAAAGCAAAATAATATTAATAAATTAGATTTTAGAGGCCGAAAAATTTAGGTTTTTTAATTTTTAGTAGGAAAATTTATTTGTGAGGTTAGGTTAGTTAATTTTTAAATTATCATTCAAATGCCTCCGGATAGCAGGAAAGCACCGAATTGATATTATATCTTATCGGATACGTATACGATTCAAATGAAATAATAGTATTTCTATAAGTTTCACCTAAAATAAGCTATGGTCCTTATTGATAAAACTTGTGAAATTAATCTGTATAAATAAAAAAAATTGTTTCATCGGTATGTTTCTGTTTATTCTTACTAATAAAAGACAGCGATATGTTTTTTTCAATCTACACCAATCAAAACAATGTAATTAATGTAAGATTGATTGGTTTCGATTATCAATTAGCCATAATAAAAATAAATATTACATTATCGTTAATTATGGCTTCACCATAGATTTTAAATATGAATGGTTTCTCAGAGAAGTCGAGCATACAATTAAAAATAACATGGCGTCATCTAATTTTGAGTAAAAAATAATAAGTATGTTATATTTTTTTACCTGCTCCGCGAGTTCGATGACTCACGACGAAGAAGGCCGTTTTAATACAATTTTAAGTATCATAATATTTTGTAATTTTTATATAATAACTATTCATAATTATTTTGTAGTTTGTACTCCTTCAAGAGCAGAACACAGAAAAAACTTTTAAACATATGAAATATTAATTTAATTGACATCTCAGAAAGGTCAACAAAACATGATTTACAAAGGAAATGAATTTTGGCAAAGCTTTTCTACTCACATACTTTATTTCCATCAAAACAGAATGAAAATAAGCAAACACGGTCTGTGCAAATTAGGTATAAGGTTTTGTTCGTAATATTTTTTAAAATCCATACTTTCTAATGATTTTTATATTCAACTAATGATTGAATAAGATATACTTAATCACGGTTTCTCAACCGGAGTCCACAGCATATTCCACGGGGGCCACAGAAAAAAATACTTTTTGGGAAGCCACGGCACAGTTTTGGGGGTCGAGTAAAAATTGAAAAATATTTTTTAACCTTTCAATTTTCACTTTTTTCCCAGTCATCAATCCTGAAATAATTGTATCCCTGAGTCTCGAAAAACTTATTGGTATGGACCACGAAAAATATGAGACTCAAAAGAGGCCACGGGTCCAAAAAGGTTGAGGAACTATGTACTAGATAATTATTCATTTTCAAGGAATCTTTTTACTGCACCAAATATAATTGGTGCACGATAAAAACTCACAAATAATGATTTGCTTATCCAGAAGATGGTTCCTGTAGCTCAAATCACCTCGATTTTTGGAGAATCTATTTTTGTGTAGTGTATATTAGGGATTCTGAAGTCTCGGGTTTTTCAAAGTCCCGGGACTCGAGACGTGATAAAGTCAAAGTCCCGGGACTTCCCGGGACTTGGGACTTTTATTTCCCCTTCAATAAAATTATAAATTTATTAAAATTAAATATTTGTATGTATGTACTAAAAAGGGATGATAACAGTACATGTATTGAAAAAATAACAATGAATTGGGTAAAATTATGACCGTTACTTCACAAATCACAATACAGCTGAAAAATAGTGAAAAACATTTGTAAATAAAACAACATCAGGTATGAACATTTAATTATAATATTTTGTAATTTGTTTTTGCTACAGTTATATTTTTTATACGAATATAAATTGATTTAAACAAATTTCTAATAACACAAATGGAGATATCTTTCTCCTAAACGTTTTTTAATATTTTGTTTCAATTAAACTATTTTTTTTGAGCGTTTTTTACGCAGTTAAACGTATATTTTTTTTCGTACGTATTTTAAAAGGCCGCCGAAATTATGCGTTAATTAAAATAAATACATCTTTTGAACACATTTATTTATTAATAATGAAAATATTAAATTAATTGAATAATAAAATCAGAACCTCAAATCATACATAGTATGTATTATTTACACAAAAGTTAATATTTTATTTTTGCTTATCAAAATATGATTTTAAAAATAATAATGAATTTAATGACGAATCAGACAGCCGATTTCTTATTTTTGTAATAAACGTTGTTGCAACATTGATCATTCTTCTATTCTTTTCGAAAAACAATTAGTCCCAGCTGAACTGTTGATAATAAAACATTTATAATCCGCCTTGATTTATACCATAATTTTCTAGAAATAACTATCGGCTTCATTATTTCTTGGAATTCTGTGAATCCCAAGTTTCAAATTGTTGAACTATTGAGTTAAGCGAACACGTGTCTAAGTTTTTTTGTATTTCTGCATGTCTCTACCCATCGAAAATGGTTGTTTCGTATTACAATATATAAATAGATGTTATTTGAAACTTCTACAATTATAAATCTAAACAGCTGTTTCTTTCATAAGGTCCCTTTTATATATGCATACTTAATTTTGTTAGAACTCCGGCCTTTAATCCTTAGCCTATTCAGGCTAAGGATTATATTCATAATGCATTTTTTCAAAACTGATCCCGAGGATAGACACCAATGTAAAATTATTTTAAATCAAAATTAACTTTTTAGGACACATTAGCGATTGCTTGCATCTAATTTTATTTTGTTAGAATTATTTTTTCAAAATTAAAATGTACAATTTGGCTGTCTTAAGTCCCGGGACATTTAACAACAAAGTCCCGGGACTTACGACAGCAAAAAACCTTTAAAGTCCCGGGACTTTTGTCCCGGGACGTCTCGACACAGAATCCCTAGTGTATATATAGTTTTATATAAACCAGTAACATACATTATAGAGTACAGGCTCATTAATTTTCAAACCGTTATTAACAAACGTAGCTTCTAGTTTAACGATATCAAAATGTCTTTTGAACTTAATATTGTATGTATTTTCTTCCAGAGCGTCGTCGCTTTCACAAGCTAGTTCTTGATACATTGTAAGCAAATTGATTGCATTATCGTATAGACAGAAATTAATATTGAAATAGTTTTGGGTCTCCATATGAAAAAGACCGATAATATTGACTGAATTCCTGGGAAAGCTTCTATCAACCGCCGTCCAGGCGCGCCGCTGAATATGAAACGACAAATTACGTCTAAAAGAAAATTTACAAGACGTGAACGACTGCTTAGATTTTGTCGTATTTCGTGATTTGTTTTCATACAATTATTGCTATCCACTGTATTGTGGTTCAAACTTTTCACCAGACGCTTCAAGACTGTTGTAGTTTTCATTCTCAACAGTCATTAAGAAATATATATTTTATGAATTTAAAAGAATTTAATGAATGAAAATTACTGTATACTATTTATTAATTGTCTGTTTTAGTACTTTATACCGAATATTGTTTTTTTAACAGTCTCATATTTTGCTGTGCGCTTGGTTAATCCATTTTTAATTTTGAATTTTTGTTATTATTAAGAGAAGCATTATTTTTTTCCTTCTCTCTTATTTTGAGTGTATTAAATACACACGTTTTATCATAGATGCGTACATAATTATTACAGACGGGAGAGGATCTGAAAAATCTATTGTTGTTTTTTAAGCCCATATCTTTTATTTACCATAAAGATTTCACTGTTGCATTTAAATTGTATTGATTAGAATATGCGATGTAGCATATTTAAACAGTATAGTGTTTAATTTAATTTTGTATATATTATGGAGAGTATACAGGAAAAAATAAATTAAATTCTACACTTTGTAGTTGGCAATGACTTTCTATAATGCCACCCGGTACGAAATACATTTGGCATAATTAATTAAAAAATTAAAGATGACTTTAGACTCATATCTTTGTGATTGTCATGTTGTAGCGTCGATCCAAGCAGTGTGAGCACAGCGTGTACGAGGCAGGGACGGCGGGTGATGGGGGCGTTCGCGCCGGCGGAAACTTTTGGCCGCGTCCCAACTGGCTATAATTGGCGATAGTCGGCACCGCGGGCCATTATTTATAGAGTGGCCGGCCAGTGGCCTTCCTTACTCTGTCGGAGAAGCTGCGAAACGAGCGACCGTCGCACTTGACCTAGTGCACCCCCTGCGAGTGAACCGTAAACCCGCTAGAGTCGGTCATTTTCGATACAACAAACAAATCATCTTTTTTATCGACACCTTATACCACTTTAAAGTCATCCATATCAAACAAAAAATCCACTCTACAAACATTAGAACTCTACTATTATATTATATACTTTTTTTATATTTACAAAAAAAAACTTATGTTTTGTATTTATTCCACAATTTTATCAGAATACCACAACCAGTTTCGCTTATTCTAGAGTATTTTCAACTGATAACAGTAAAAAATGCTCATTATGTGTAAAAATGTACCCGATCTCAATTATTGATTTTTATTTTTATGAATAAATGACTTGCCAACCAATTAACAACGAGTGAAAATAGATTTTTTATTAATGTGATGATGTTTAATTCGAACATCAATCAAAATTATTGCACAATTTAATTATCCATATATACGTTGGAAAGATATCTTGAATATTGTCATATTGTTACTATTAACAAAAAAATATATATTAACTATATCACATTAGTGTTCTTATGTTGTATATTATTGCTCATTGTTTGTTCTGTTATATTTAATAAATCATAATCCAGAGTGCATTAAAAATTCAAACCACAGGCGCATGACGAATTTGAAACAAAAAGAGAAACTACAATATTTATATGAAAACATACAAGATATTTAATATTTTCTATATTTTCATGTAAATATTGAAATGAAAAAAACATTTTTGAAGTTCTTTTTTTGTCAATACTATTTCAGTGAAAGATTTAACAAGAATATTGTACAAAATAAGTCGAAAGCTACTACCTATATGTATTATCAAAATATTCATGAACGCTGAAGAAGAAAACTTTTGAAGGACCCGAAGTAAATTATAACTAAATATTCTACAATTTAATGGATCATGCATTAAATTGGGGCATTACCTATTACATTTATTTCAAATTCAAAAAATAATACTTTGAAAAATTTGATATCAATAAAACCTTCAAGATCAATGCAATACATATATTTTTGCTTATAATGTAGTATAACTATGTAAGTGTTCTATTCATTTTTCAATACTGAAAATATGCGGTGAAAATGTACAACTATCGATAAGGTAATAATGACAAATCAAAACATTTATTTGATTAGCATATTATAAATATTTAACTATTCCGATACACTATATAAAAAAATAGTGAACACAGGGGGATTACTTAACTATGTCTAAGGAGGGGTTCACCTCACCTCAATCTTAATGACAAATAATACATAAAAGATTAACTCCAGTATTTGTTAAAATGACCCATCATTAGTTAATGTAGTATTTATTGATAAAGAAACAAAACAGTGAAAATTCTCTATCTTTCTTAGGCTACAATCTACAATGTGCGTAAAAATGTCATTTATTTTTTAAAAAATCAAGAAAGATATTTGTATTGCATCTATTACAAGAACATAAGAAAAATTAAGTGTTTCTTTTATTTGATTGATTCATCCGGTGGAGAAAAAAAATAAGATTCATTGAGATAGATATTACGTAAATGGCGTAGCACACTCGTAGACAAAGATACCGAAAAGTTATAATCACTGATTTCAGCGTTTGTTTTTGTTTTGAAACAACTTGATTGTTGGGTAGGTCAGGTATGTAGAAAGAATTCGGAATAAAATTTATGCCAGGTAAAAGACGTCAGATTAATTTCGCATCATTATTTAACTGTCTGTTTTGTATTCCGATAAGCAACATAATAATAACAAAAAAATTCGTACACAAAGTTATCACATTGTTTTATTATACCAATAGTAAACTTGAAAACGTTCTTATACTGATTCTCCGTATGTAAGTTAAAACACGCGAATTTGAATCGTTCAAACTTGTCTACATTTTTATACGTTTTTTTACTTGCTACTTGGGTTTCGCATTTCGGTATCTTCGACTCTTAAATGCGCGGGTGAAAAATATCCAAGTTGATCATAGATTCATATGTTTGTGAAATTAGTTTACCGTCAATTTTGTTGCTATTCTTGAATGAAGTTTCCATTCATGGATACTAATTTGTGTCCACTACAGATGTTTTACTAGATACCCATTTCATGATCATGTAATTTAATGTGATGTTCATTTATTCATAAAAATGGAAAAAATTCTATTGGAATAAGTACTTATCGCACTTATCGTTCGACTTTCCACGTTATTGGTTCCTTCAACCATACATATAGACATAATTTAGTTTACCATTTTATATTATAGCAAAGAATAATATTTAAATTCTTTATAAACACTATCTGTGTTTACTTTTGTAACACCGGTGACCTCACAATTGACATTCCGAACATGTTTAAAAAGTATCGCTAATCTTTCTATGATATAATTTGAAAGATGTTTACACTTGCATCCAACGCCAAATTGAATAATAAGAATACGAAGACTTAAAAAATTAAAACTCTACAAAGTTATAAAAACAATTCGGCAAGCCAAAAAAATTCCTGCGTATATGATTTACATGTTATTTGTCTGACAGCTTAATGCTAATGGTGGATGTTATTAAAAATTCCGAAAAAAAAAATAATGAAAGCGAAAACTTTGATGTTTGCTTATAAAACCAGAACATTATATTTTTTATTACTTATAAATCAAACGATGAAAAGTATTTAATGTTTGAATGCATTGTACTTCTACTGGGAACTGCAGATGGTGAAAGACTTTGATTGTTACTTGTCACATTATTTTTTGAGATTTTCAAATGTCCGGTGTTTTTATTTTTATATGTAATTACATATTTCAGAAGTCAACTATGCAAATGTCTACCTAATGAAATCATTGATGTTCAAAGAGGAGGGAAATATTGAGCATGATGAGAATATTTCGAATGGCACCAAGGAAAAAAGACTCCATTTTCAACCTTGAAATGCTGGTCGTCACTGAAATTATGTAAGGTTTTAAGGGATCGCTTAAGCCAGATAAATTGACTGAGTAGACTCTTATCTATGAATGATTAGTAAACGGGAGGAATTGAGAAGAACATGAATGTAAAACAAAATCATTAAAGACACGTATTTTAGCACCTATTTTAATAATTTTTAATATTTAGAGGTTAAATTGTATCGTTTAATCAGCAGCTTTTATAAAAAGTAATTTTAAATAAAAATAAATAACAATGCATTTAATTATCATTAAATATTTTATTTACACACAATTATTCATAAATGACAAATCAATATGGGAAATAAAGGATTAAAAACATCAATATAAACGTATCTGTTATACCTTAGCTAAAATATGTTTGCTAAAGAAATTTTTATTATCTGGACACTTAAATGATTTCAGAGCAACATAACCGAACTGAAATAATTCAGATCGGGCGACGCATTGTGTGCGCTTAACAAAACTACTGTCATAATAATATGGCCAAAGTACTGAAAACAACCATTAGAAAAAAATCGAATTTGTAATATAACTTTGCTTTAAAAAATTAAAATATTTTATGGAAAATTGTGATTTCAGCATCTGTTTATATATTTTACGATTTTAGCAAAAATTATCATCTTTCTAAGAATGGTACAAATACGAGTATCTTTCTAGTATACAACTCTCATATATGTACATACATGGATGCAATTAGAATATTTGATAAAGAAAAACACAGAATTAATCTGGTATAATTATTATAATCTGTATTGTAGAATAAATTAAAAAAATCAATTAATGCTGGATGAGAACAAAGATTACATTATTCATGAAAAATAAATTATTTCATTTGAGAACTTTTTTATAAAAAAAATACAACAGTTATTAGACTGATAAAAATTCTACAGATAGCCATAAAATATTTAAAAAACAACACATTTGAATCAAGGAAAACCAATCAACCTTTTGTTTTAATAATTGCGTCACTACTTGATCAAGTGTATTTACGAGCATTAATGAATGTAGCATTCTCTTCATTACACTATTTGTAATCATCGATATATAACATCAGAAATAAAGAAACATTCTAAGGAAAAATGCCATTTGGACCACCACTACAAGTATCTCCCCTGATCAAAGGTGCCAGGTACATAGCATTGATAATCGGAGTTTATCAAGGCATATTTCAAGAACAATTTTATGGAGAGTGTGAAAAAAGGATTCGAAGAAGGGAAGAAATATTAAAAATAGTCAGAAATAAACAATTGTCTACTCAACGAGAGAAAATACTTGAGAATGAACGAAAGATGGTAGCCGATTTTGAACATGGCATTTTTTAAAAGATTCGCAAGATGGCGTAAGTCTTCATTTATTAGGTATTTATGAAGAACAAATAACGATTCGGTTAAAAAAATTGTTTAAACTGTTTGTGAGTTTCTTCATAGAAAATATTTTAACGCGTTTCAATATAAAGATATAGCTTTCGTGATATAATTTACAATTATAAGGCATAATGCAATTTTTCGACAAAAATCTTTATGGCGCTAAGCAATAAATAATACATTTAATGTTTCAATCAGTAGATATTTTCAATTGGAATGCAGAATATAGCACGTCTCTTAAAATTTTACACGAATAACATACAATATTATGGTTTTCGCTAAAGCGTCAACGTGCTGTTTTTGATTTACACACTTAAACACCGAGAAAATTCCGATTATGTTGAAATATTCATTAATTTGTCGTTGTATCGGCACAGAGCCAGAATAAAATTGTACTGAACCCAATAGCCAGAGCATTGCCAAGGTTACGAAAAAACAACGGCCCTCTCTATGGGTTATAAACATTTAAATTTTGTGACATAGTTTTTGATTTGTTCAACATATCCAAATATATCACTTTAATTGTGATATCTTTCAATTATTGGTAGAAATTTCTTAAATATTGTTTTCATTCCATAATTCGTAATATTGCAGGTATAACATGGCAGGTTTCGATCAGAAAACAAGTATTTTCAACGAAGTAACAATTGCAATCAAGTTAGGAAAAACTAAATAACAAATTGTGATCATAAAGTGAACTCACAGACTATGAAATGGAATACAAATAACTGGTGAAAGCTCATGGTAGAATCAACATTTAAAATATCATCAACCACTCTCAACAGTCGCAGCCCAATCATCAGTAACCATTAAAATATTAAGTGAGAAATATAATAAAATCAAAACGGGTATGTAGCACTAATTCTACATTATTTTTGTGAATAGTGAAAAACGAAATTTAAAATACTTAAATAACAACACACTTTAAAAACTGTCTACAATAGTGTAGAGTTTAGCTATATTTTATTTAATTTGCAAAATACAATGGCATTTATTTACCATAATAAACATTGTAAGCCAATGCTTTGCATATTCCTTAAACATCATAAATTCCGTATAATATATTTTATATAATATCCTGATGTAAAGCTCTGACTGGTTTTTGTTAACTGTAAAACATCAAAAATAATAAAAGATTTTTAGTACTTTTTCCACTTAAAAAATTATTTGATCAGGACCGGTTTCGCTCCTCCCGAGCATTATCAACTGATCAGTTGATAATGCTCGTGAGTCCTGATAAAATATTTTTTTGAGTGGAAAAAGTACTAAAAATCTTTTATTATTTTTATTATAATGCCATTCCACCAAGTATTGACAGTGAACACCTTAAAAGTGTAAAACATCAGTTAATTCTTAGTTTATTTTATGCCCCATGTCTTAATTCATTTATTTAATGATTCCTTATTAACTAGCATATATATACATAAACATATAACAACAATTTCTTAATATAAGACATAAACGTTCTTAAAATAGGTGAAATTATTATACAAATACTATTAAGGAATTTGGCACGTGAAAACTTGAATAAGATAATTCTCTCTTTTATCACGTGATTTGAGAATGAGTCAGCTAGTCATTCTCATCCGGCAAAGCAGTGATATCGTTTGCGAAACCAAATTTACTTAATACCAGTGAAGTTGTCTGCGTATCATTCTGTTTTTTTCGCTGTAGCTTCGCCTTCCTTCTCAAAGAAGCCCACTCTTATTTGATACGAGCCAAATGCTTAGGCTTTTAATGTTAGATGAATCAACAACCCCATTGCAAATGTATATTTGTTCGTTCTATTTGTAGATATTCAGGAGCACAGCCTTGCAAACGGTTCGCGGCGAATGGAAATATTTCTCAAAGTGTTATTTATAATTGTATCAATAAATTGATTACTCGAGAAGGCCGAGGTCACAGCGTGAAATTTCTACACCACACGTTCAGAGTATTTTTGGTTTTATATGCATAAGATCTTATTAAATAAGTTTAAATAACAATCAGAAGGATCAGCGACTTGTTAATGATTAGTTGAGGTTTTTTTAACGTAATATTTATCAAATTGGTAAGATGATGACTATAATTACATATAATAATAAGCAATAGTCTCATTCAAATAAAAAAAAACTTTTGCTCGTTTGGCAAATTATTAATACAAACAATTATGGTTATATTTCAGAGTTTCGAAACACATGTTTTTTAACGGGGCCTTAAAAATAATGAGTCATGGTTTTACTGTATTTATTACAAAAACTATCAAACTATCTACCAATCAAGATATTAAAACAGTATGCGAAAAAAATGACTTTCAACTTTTACAAATATTTACTGTATTTATTTGAGGGCTCGGGAAAACAATGACGACAGTCTCCATGTTTTGTTGAGAATGAGTTATATATGTCATCGTAACTGTGGTATCTTTAATTTGTTGTCAATACATAGTTAATAAATATATTATATTGAAAATTTAAGTTAAGAGCATTGGTAAATAATTGACAAGCAAAACGCAATCCCGAATGTCTCAAAAATAGTTTACCTCTCTAAATGCTTTCTTTATATTCTTAATAACGTATCTATTTTAGTCGCATACTTAAGTGTGTAGGTTTCATTGACTTTTAGTGAAGACTTCAAACTTTTAACAGCTATTTTGGTAAAAGCTATTAAATAAGTATGGAAGATTTATTCCATATAGGAGATTCCCTATTGATCCAATGAATGTTTTTCTCGTATTAAACGGCTTTCTTTTAGTTTGTAACTCACAAGTTTGAATGTAATATATTTTATCAACCCATAATTTAAATGTCCATAGAATAAACCATATATATTTAGATACAATTACGCAACATCAACAAAATAAATTCGAGTCGTTTAAAGCAGTGTCCCCCAACCTTTTTACACCTGCGGACCGGTAAAAAAGGGAAAACAAAATCGCGGACCACTAATGCAGAGCCGCATTATTGATGTTTACTTTTCACTAGAAATATTTTATACGAATCATAAATATTACTAATATTGGTGTTTTTTTAATTAGCATGCGTATTTAATTTACACTTTTACTTAAATTGAAAAAGGGACATAATTGGATAAAGGATATAATTTGAGATGACGTTTTCTTGACACGTGTTTAAATTCATATCATATTATAAGCACACTCGAGATCGGTTGCCGGCTTTACTACATTTGTTAGATATTTCACTTCCCATTATTAAGTTCCTTGGTGTGACATCATCCTACCAATTAATATTCTTTAACAATAAGTCAAAATACAAGTAAACGTACAGACGAAAAAAGATCCTATATTTATTATTTTATCACGGCGAATTTCTTGAAATTTGGTATACTGTTTGCGGCACCGGGCCAGGGACCACCGGTTGGGGAACACTGGCTTAAAGCACTATGCAATTTTTATACCACATGGAAATATTTTTCTATTATGGTACATTTTATATGCATTATTCAATAGTTTTGAAAAAAACTTTTGCTTGTAATTTTGACGTTCAAACACTAAATAATTAATTATATTCAGTAAAGAATTGCTTAACTTTGAATCATTGAATGATTTTGTAACATAATAAACACAGTGTGAATTTAGATAATTTGAAATGAATAATGTTACCGAGTACAATGAGAAATTAATATTGAAAATTTTAGTACCAACAATTTTATTAAGAAATCACTAATTTATCTTTATATTGAGTAGATTAAAATTGGTATTAATCAAAACTTAAAAACATTGTTAGTTTGTATGTCAAGGTAAAGAAACTGGGTTACATTAAAAATATTTTTCAATTTTATATTCAAATTATTTCATATAAATTTGAAAAAATAATGTTAATGATTTGAAAGAATGCAGTACTATCTCTAAATATGAGTGTTTTGACTGCACCGTTATTTACTTATTCACAAAAAATGCCATTTGTCTAACGCTAAATCATTTTAATGGTGTGCGTTGTTTCGAAATAGACGAGTGTTCATAGTTTCATATATTACTGCCAAAATTTTTCACAAACCGAATCTTTTCTTCATTAAAATCTATCGTCAGTTGTTCAATACTTGTGTGTATATAGATGGAACAACTTGAAAGATATCCAAACACAGAAGTTCCTCAGTCGGGAAAAATGACAATAATAATATTATGATTCAAAACTCAAAATTTCGCTGCGCCGTTGTGCAAAATATTTTACTTGCAACAGAACAAAATCTGTTGGTAATATTATAAATCTTTCTTATTTCAATCAGATTTTCAAGGCTTATTTATAGTTTTACCCGTTAATTTACATTACCTATACTTAAATTATTTTTTACTTAACTCAATTAATTGTTTTTATTTAAAACACAGACAACTAAATGGTTAAAATTTAGGCACACTAGGTTGTTTGCAGTAAGTTACAAAAATATTTTCCGTAATATTAATAATTTTAATTTGATATGACGTTTTTACGAACTCCAGAAATGTGCCATTTTCATGTTTTTTGAGATGCTGAGTTATTTTAATATTGGAACTGTCATTGAAGCATAACATCACGTGTGACCAGAATAGCAAAGCTTTACGGCAGATGTAATAACGATAAAAATATATATATGTTTCTTCAACAGGTAAATCAGGACTCGTCTATGATTCAATTTTAATCAGCTTGAATCTAGATGTGCAAGCCAACTTTTTCGTAAAGTTTCATACGCCGTAGCATGATTTATGAAAAACAATATGTTAATTCGTTTCAACACAATAATTTAAACATATCTTTACATTGTATGTGTATGGGCTAGGGATCGTAATAACGGTATAACTGAAATCGGTATCACGGTGTTGTGATGTTTTTAATACCAAAACAACATTATTATTAAAAATCAAAAAAACGTTAGATATTTTATGAAAATTATCTGTTCCTGATTATGATATGATGATTATGTATTTCATATGAAACATCAATGTGTAGATTCATTCGCTCGGTATTGAGATATTTGTTATTGGTCGTACTTTTTGCTTCGTTTTTTTGTTATACCAGTATTGATTTATTCGTCCGGTATTGCAATCCATATTTCGTGCATAATGTGCGAATGTATATTATTTGAAATCTAGTTATTTTTCTGTGCTACGGTGCTAAATTACTGTTGAATTAACATAAAACTAAAAATTAATATAGCACCTATTACATATGCGTATGTTTTAGTTTAGTCCATACGAACGTTGAAAGCGTGACGTTTATAATATTAGTTGAACAAAATGATTTATTATATTTATAACAACAAATGTATGGTTAAAAAATGTGGCGCTGTAGGATTGAATTTAACTGACGCTTATTTTTAATTCTAAATGTATGTACACCATATTATGCTCCCATGTGTCAAAATGTTGATTAAAAATAAGTTAACATGAAGTCTCTGGAACTCTTGGAGCCACCCGATTGAATATGGCGTACATGTAAGCTTTTTGAATAAAGTTTTTTTTTACAAACATGGAACCATCATAATGAACTTTGAAAGCTTTAATAGTTCAACGGATATTATAATTAAGTTTGTAGAAAATAAGAGTATAATAATAATTTGTATATTTATAAAAACATCAAAAAATTAAAGTAATAAAATATATATTCAAATAAAACTCATCAAAGATAGATTATTCCGCACTAAAATATTATTTAAGCGTAAAATAGATGTTTATACAGCCCATAAAGCAGTAAATTAAATATATATATATATGGTAAAACTTTTATGTATTTTCATATAAATATGGAAATAATATTCCTTTTTTAGATACACTTGTTCCTTCTCAATACAAAATTTCGACTGTATCAAAATAATTTTAAAAATATAAATTGATAGCACAATATTGAAAATGGATTCTTACAATGTCATTTATTTAGTGATTCCAGCTCTGCCATATTCAGCTAATTTTCTATGAAAAATTATACTAAATAATAAAGTTATATTTATGCTGGAATAAATCAGTCGAAAAGACATTGAAAATGGAATGAATATTTTTATAATTTACATCTTACCGACAAACCGTAACCAAGTATAAAAAAGTATGTAAGTATTTTAGAAGTCAAAATATTAGCATTTTAATATGTGTGTACGTTTGTATTATATAATAGACACTCACATTGAAACACCTTGTAATATTTTACTCTCCATTACCTATCTAAACAGAGAATCTTTAAATCTTGTCAGGATAAAAAAAATATTTATATATTCTCAAATTTAAAGTTTTACGAGTGCATTGCCCGACTATTTTTAAAAATATGAGTTTCGCAGAATGATTCTTGGAAAAAAGCAGACATGTTATTTATTTTTTTATCATCCGAGGGCATTCATTTGTATTGAAGACACGCACAATGAAGGCAAGTAAGTAAATTAGGTCCCCTTCACACGTAAAATAAAAATGAACGTGAATTTCCTACAGGAAGATTTATCTTCGATAAGAAGCTGATATTAACATATTCACTGTACAACCATATATTATATTTATATTTTATATATACTAAATCTGAATTACGTGAACTTCAATTAAAGTATTTCAAGAGAGGCCGTGTAATCTAAAGCTGTAAGTCGCAAATTACAAAAAAGGAAAAGATGAAAAGATGAAAATACCTGTTTTTTTTAAAAAAACTAGTTGTTAGCTAGTCACTGTTACCCAATTTAGACGTAGTAAATGAGACGTATTGAAAATATTAAAACATATTTGACACACTTACAAATCAATTGGAGAATTATTTTTCCATTCAAGGTAAAACTAAGTTAAACCTTTAAAGGCACACCCGTGCTTAGCACTTGATTATAGGACCGCATGTCATAATGTTCAGGGTTTTTTAATTCACTCAATTAACATATATTCTCATCTGTGCTAGTTATAAATTGATTCTTAGACATTGAATTTTATTTTCGAATCAATTATATGTGAACGAGATATAATTAGCTGCATATTTTTAAAAAAATCTTAATTATTGTGTTAATAAGTAACTTAAAAGTACAAACAAAATACTTTTATCTAAGCCACGATACAAATTCAATTTCTTAGTGAGAGTTTTTTGTCTCATAGAATAAATTTTCAGTAGAGGAAGTTCTTTACAATTACAATACAAATACTATTATAATTTAAACAATTTATATATTATCTAATCAATAAATGACGCATGATAAAACCGACCAACAATATTCATGTATTGTCTGCGGAATGGCTTGGTATTGCATTCATAATAGTGCAATATGCTTCCGTAAAGAGTGCATCGTTATAAGTTGAATAACCTGCATGTCGTGTATGAAGCAAATCGTACATACGAAGTTAAATGTTTGCTATTCATTGGCGCCTACACAGGTAGAAAATAAATCGATGAAGCACATCCGATATAAAAATATACGAGACCGTTTTTAACTTCCTCGATACATAATATAAAATAAGACAGCGCATGTGTGTTATAGTGTAGCACAGTTATCTTATTCTATATTGAGAAAAATATCTGCCAACGATTTTCCAAATAATACGACAATTAAAATTATGTAAACAATTTTTTTCGCGACACAGTTATACTGTTTTGACATTGAGATAAACGAATATGCGATATTCTACAAAATTAAATTTCTTCAGCGTTCGAGAAATTGCAGATAAACCAGAATTATAATTCCTTCTCCTAATTACAATTTGGTTACATGATTTAATATTGAAAACAAACATTTTTAAATATTATAAATTATAAAAGATTTGCGAAAATTCAACAACGCTTTCGGTTAATTGATATATAAAAATCTCGGTTTTATTTAAATAAATAGAGTAATCATTAGATTTATTTGAATCGTTTTAATGGAAAATAACAATGCAAAGCTTGTATTCAATATTATATATTGCAGAAGGGGTAGAATATCAATAATATAATATAAAATTTGTTTTTTATATAACACATAGATTAAGAAACTATTATTATATTACGTACATAATAATATTGCTAAAAAAATCTTTACAGTTATTTCGATTCATATGATGAAAAGGTTGGTATTACTTGTTTTAATCATACCTGTCTAACAACAGCAATTGAAAATTACAATAAATTAATTGTTTATTTTGTCGTAAGGTTTTTCTGTACATTTTTCTAATTGTTATATGTGTCTAAATAA
The DNA here is from genome assembly GCA_031772345.1 of Himalopsyche anomala. Classification (NCBI taxonomy): domain Eukaryota; kingdom Metazoa; phylum Arthropoda; class Insecta; order Trichoptera; family Rhyacophilidae; genus Himalopsyche; species Himalopsyche anomala. Next base: position 9,945,830 of record CM062830.1, read on the forward strand.
TAAGTGGATGGTTGCCATTTGCAATTTTAATAATAACCAAAAACTTTTTGCTTTTAGCCAATAACGATATAAACAGTATTTATAGCAACAAATATACTATACTGGCTTCTGGGTTATAAAATTCAATAAATAAACAACTTCCCTAAGATCGATACATTGAAAAGTTCCCCGGTTGTGTTTTATGTTCACTTTAACACCTAATGGAAAATGATATTTTAGTCAATTACAGCAGTACATATTACAATCTTGAATTGAAAACTTAAATTAAAGATGTTATCCAATGACATTTTAAAGTTGGTTTAGGTTGTAAATAAAACAGATACTAAAGAAAAATACAGTTGACAATTAGTAGAAAATCTTTCGCGGGAACATCAGATGATACGCCAGTATCAATTAGAATTTTGGTGGATCTTCATGAGCGGGCGTGCGCCAAATCCTCCGGCGTTTTAATGTTTACACGAAAAAGCATAATTCGGGACGCCTCAGATCCACATTGCTAATATATTGATGCCGACAGGTGCTTCATACACAATCGTCTTTTCAGCTTGAATTCAACAACGAGAAATAATGGTGGTGTGGCAAAACCAACGCCTACTAGCGGACAGACGAATCATGTCGTCTCTCCGCGACCAGATTTCTCATCTCAAAGCATACAAGACTTGCAGAAACTTATCACAGTTTAAAATTATCCCGTAGTAAACAAAGTTGTCATAACTAACTCGAGCGGCTTAGCATAAAATCATGATGGAAATTTTGATAGGAATTCTTGTGTAAACATTATCAAATCGACGCTTAAAATGTTAACGTTAACATGCACCGTTATGACTGAAATATTTCTCAGTAATTTTTTAATAAAAGACATTTGACGTGCACTCAAAATATTAAACTGTTATAATAATGACAATCTAGACATAACAATGGACAATTAAATAATTACAAAAAAATCTTTTCTATTACACGACATTAATGCTCACTATAATCAATTATTAATTCAATGAATGTTTATTAATGTTCAAGTTATTTTTTTTAATCACATTTGATTAACAATTTGAATTTCAGAGAAATTTCAATAAAATGATTTTTTAAATTTTGATAGCCCGTGAGTTTATTTTCATAACAAAGAAAAATCATTTTTTTAAATGAATGATGCGAATTTAAAAAATATTTAACTTACATTCATTAAGTAAAGTTAATTCATATTTTTCAACTTTCATATCTCTCCTCTCACTTCAGCCAACAAACAAATGCATGCAACACCAATTACTCGACTTACAAAGACAAAATATGTATTTAAAAGTTACGTAGGCTATAAATGCATATTAATTAATGTTGTTATAAACGTTTATAAGTATATCTTTAGTATTTAGAAAAGAATTAGAAGTATTAAACAATAATATTCTTAAAGGATTGGTACTTAATAACATTGTGAACATCACTTATAGATGCCAAAACAGTTTATTTAACTTTGACTTGTTTATCATATGAATTCGTTTATCATAAATTGCATACTACTATATATATTTCGACAAAGAAAGTTGTAATGGCCATTATAATTTAATAGTTTCTAAAAACATCTTCGCTTGTTTATTTTGATAAACGTCGTGATATATTTATGAAAGGTCTTTTCAACATAACCTAATAAAAGTTTCAATTCAACCTTTGAGTAGAAAAATAATATATATAAATGAAAAATATTTATTTAAAAAATCAGCGGATTCCTTTTGTTTTGCGATTTCTAACAACAATTGACAGATTCACAAAGCACTTTATTATTCCATTTTTGATGGTAATGGAATATTGAAAAACAATTATTACTTTCATCACATGGAAGTCATATTTCATGAAAGTTTTCTTTACAATTCTGATTCAAAGCTTTCACGATAAATTACTGCAGTTATGAATACACGGTAACTTTTTCACCTTCATGTGTTTGTCTAACTAAATATTATATTTTAATTAGGCCACACATGAATTAAAAAACTATTACTCATACATATATTGATGATCATTTTTAGGGTATCCACTGTCAATACTTGGTGGAAAGGCATTATATTAATAAAAACACAATATTCCTTTGTACTTTATTTTAAAAGGTTTTAAAAGGACCGGACAATGCTCGCTGTGAGCGAACCCGGTCCTGACTTTTTTAATAAAGTACACAGGAATATTTCGTTTTTATTAATATATTGATGAACTTCTCTACTTCAATCATCAGTAACTAATTTAATAAGAGAATGGTTGTAGATTCTGTTTCAATATTAACAAAGGAATGAATTTTTATAGTATCCAGAATACAATATACATATTTACATGAGATTTAAACAATTATGATATCTAATATATATGTAATTATCGTGTGCATAACTTTTAATAATTCACCCGTTAAATGCCAATGTTTTTTACCCTCTATCACATTCATTCATTTGACACGGATAACAAATTTCAACGGAAAATCAGTTGATTTTCTACCTCATTTTAATTTCATACAGCTCACACTTTCCACCTGCTTATTTAATTGCTTTCTTCGTCTAATTCATATATCTTACGAGATCACAAGAGTGTTATCTTCTTAATATTTCGTACGATGTCATTTGTACATTAAATTATGAAGGTAGCCAAGTTAAAATGAATTATTAATTCATCGTTCATGGTAAGCTATTCATTTTGACTACCTTTAATATCATAGTCTTAAAAACATGTTGATTTAATCATTTAAATGCGTGGTATTATAAGTGGACGAATTTTTATACCCTGAGCCAAAAAAATCTGGACACAGGCGTAAACTTTTCATTTATAATATTATATGATTTTTTTTATTCCCCACGACGACTTTCGTCAAGATTTTTGAGCTCTCGAATACTATAATTTTGTGATAGTTTTCAAATTATATATTTCAGACTCTTTGTTATTTCCGACGGGACGTCACCCTGTCAACGTTATTATTTTTGGAATGTATCAGCGGGTATAACTCTTAATAAAAAAAGGTGTTAAGTGTATTATACAATATTTTCGTTGAACACAAGACGACGGGGTTTATTCAAAACGACTAATGTCACAGGAAGGTGAAAAGTAGAAATAAAAATAAATTTACTTTGCAAACTATTCAAAGTAATATAAAACCATAGACAATTCCCATTATGTGTAACGTATTCGGGTGAAATTTTATTATGAAAAGTTTCTTACTTGTTTGGAGGAACTCCATGATCCAAAAAACTCCGTCATTTTGTCTGATGAGCATTAACAACCAACAAATTAAATAATATACTTAATCCAATAAGGAATGCACAGATACCATCAAACAACAACTACAACCATACAAATACTCATCGATAAAACTTCACCATTTCGTAAAAATGTTTGAAACTCAAAACTTTGTTTTCTCCATAGTTGATTTAAATTAATTTATTAACTCGTATTATGTTTCACTTGTTCGGTATTGTGTTTAAGTATATCCGGTGTAATTCACTTATATTGGCGCGCAAGCCGAGTGTTTTATTTCACTTGTTTCGTACTTGAAGGGGTAGTGACGCACCCCTCTGATCATCGGGGGAGGATTGTAATTTTCCGGGAATGACCGCGTCGGTTGTTGGTCGCCCAACCACTAAGTGGGCTCACTTCAGATACACCCGCAAACACTGACAAACCCAAAATATCCAGAAATATTTTATAGCGTTGCGGCGACTTTGCTCATACGTCATGTATAAAACTTACGAAATTCCACGGTGAGAATATGAACATTTTAGTAAAAGAATTACCGAATTATTTATCGATATGTTACAAGCCCAACACACACGAAACACCTCACAAAGACGAGTGTGGGCAATGGTTTGATTTTAGATACGGAAATCGCATAAATGTCGTCAATTAAAATTCAAGTTACGATAATCATTTTAATTCTTTGGCCAAATAGTGCTAATGGATTAGCATTTATACAACTGTGCAACACGCTGATTTATTAGCCAAAACACTGCCAAATTTTCTCAATATTTTCATATGAAAACTAAGAATTTCTTGAATACCGCAAATCACAATCTTCCGCGTTATTATGCATATGAATCAATACGTGAACCATTAAAAGTCAATTCATCATCATAACGATTAAATTGCGGAAGCACGGAAACTGATTGAAGCAAATATTGTAAATGCATGAAACCGCTAAAAAACATTGCACACGTATTACAAAGTGTTACAATTCATGCAAGATGGAATTTCAATATTCAAAATTCAAATCAATCAATTTGATTTTCTCGAATGATAACTTACCGAATCAACAAATAAATTTACCTTAAATATCTAGTAATTTATTTTGCTGTAAACTTTTAAGTATTGCATTATAAGTACTTTTAAGTTGAAACTATAACAAATATAGATATTGATTTTATTTAAATATTATTTCAACGCATGTTTTATTTTTAACGACGAAGCTTTCGAGTACTCGAATTTTAATATTAAATATATGTTTACAAAACGTTCAACCTAAATTTTAGTTTGATTAATTGTCCATCCAACGTAAGACGAAATACACATTTTCAATAATTGGCTCATCTTCCGTAGCTTTGTAAATTTCGCCAGCTTTTCTGCTCCATATTACTTGACGTTGTACAAAAATAAATCAATTAGTTGTGCATTTTTTTTTGACACGAGAAATAAGATAGCAGATACGTACACATGATTTACTTTGTTACCATTATAAAATAGTATTTTGAATGTAGGACAGCTTCTAGTTGAAAAATATAGTTCGTGAGCAATACAGTTCATCAAACGCTTATTTTAAAAATACTCAATAATCTAGTTTTACAATGCAACGTTTTTTTAAATTGAATTGTATTTTTTTTACTTAATTGATGGTCTTGTAAAACCTGTCCAATTGAATACAATCGAAATCAATTTTTAAATGACTGATACACCTTTATTCTGTATTAATTATTTGAAATCATATTTTTTATATTATGTTTATATTTCTTTGTTATTTTCGTTCAGTAAAATTCTACACGAATGTAATGTAAGTTTAGAAAAACTCTTGCGTATAAACATGTTCGCATACGTAAAAAAAAATGTAACAATCAGCCAAAATGCATGACACACCTTGCACTAGTGAGTGTATTGCATATAAATATCTGATTGTTTTTATTTCTAGTATCTTGGACGCCTCCTGCAAAACACTTGCTATGCAACGGGTCCAAGATTTTTTTATCATATAAACTTTTTCCAATGTTTTCAACGACGTTATTTTTAACGAAAGGATTATGTTGTGTCTTGTAGCGGCAAAGCTCTCACCGTTTATAAATCGCTGGAGCTTTATAATTAAACTTCGGCTGAGCTTGGATTCACGCGCAAGAATATAAGTATAAATAATAAGATTGGTATCGTTTTGAATTTTAAAGACGTCGAGCGTCTTCACGGCGCACGTGAAAGACACTAGCGGTGGTGCTTGACAGGTGACATTCGTAACATCACATACGTTTTCGTTACAACACAGACGCTGTAATTTTCGACTGTTTGCTCGGCCATGAATCCGCCGTTCGCAATTTTTGAATGCCTGTTACTTCACGCTGAAAATTGCATTGAAAATGTTTTTATTTTTTTTCTCATTTCGAAATGAATTACGCAAACGTTGAGCACTTGTGAATTTGTAGTAGGAGATTTGGGATATTTTAACAGCTAGAGTCAGTCGTGTACCAACTATTTATTATTTTAATTGTTTTTACACCGTAGTCCATTAACGATCAACGGTTCAATATATCATAGCATTAACTATAAGCTTATGTATGTTTTCGATAATGTATTATTAAGATCAGGGTTTGAAACCCTGCGGCTCCCAAAACCTTAAGATGACCTTTTGACTATAGATATTTAATTAATAAATTTACAAAATAATATACACACATTTTTTATTTATTATTAATTATCGAATGTTCTAAATAATAATAGCATATTAATAGAACAGCATAACTTTTTGTCATTTCTGGTTTAGAGTAACCGCCAGTATTAAACTATAATTTACATCTTTGGATTTTAATCTATCTTAAAGTCTTTGATGAATTCGACTATAAAATTCATATTTATAATGGACACTGAGAACGTTGAAGTATAAATAATTATGATTAACAACTTCTCTCATTTTCGATTCCAATAGAATAGAATAATATGCAATAATAATATGCAAGAAATTAAAATCTCATCACAAGATGAAGGGTCCCATGTAGAAACTGATGAGCAGATAACACTAAGAGGGTGTAGAGAGTCCGAAACAGATGCACCTGAAGAAAGGTTGTGAAATAATCTTTGAAACTTAATGGACCTTAACGCCAGCCAAACAACAATTGACATTTTTAAAATTGATATATGGGAAACATTTTTGTTTCTTAATAAAAAATCGTCGTTATAGCTGGATTATGTTTTATTGTTAATCCAACGCTTAACGTTTTCTACCTAATCCAACAACAATTTATTAAAATAATGTTATTAATTTCACTCGAATTTTAATTATCTTTTGACATCTTGTGTGTGTTTTATTTTTCATTCTACAATATGGAGACCCAGTTTTTATTGTAACATTTAATTGTAAAAATCCTTGCCAACAAATTGGCGTGTGCTGTAATAAAAGTTTCGAAACGTATTTCAGACATTTTAATAGCATTTATTGATCTGAATATTTATTGTAAAATTTAATCAAAAATAGTTCATAGACAAGAAAGGTTGCTTCAGAAGGCATAGTTTATTGGCATAACTAGAGCATTTAAATTGTGACGATGCCATAAATAAACTCATGTAAATATTTTATTAACAAAATCAAAAATATTCTAACAGTTATACACAGTGTCATGACAATAATAATAAAACTATTAAACAGTTATTAAGCTAATAATAGCTTGAGTCATCAGTTGTCTAAATAGATAAGTAGACAAAATTCAAACCATTAATTTGCATAGTAAATTATATAGTCAAATAACCTCTTGACAGATTGTATCAATGCAATATAATATAATCGTGCGATGGATATCAACATTTTGTGTTTATATATATATATATCAGTGGCGGATTAAGACCTTGAGAAGATAATGCAGGCCCTGTTTTTCGGATAACTTTAAAGCGTTGCAAAATTCCACGTAAAATAAAAATCGATATAGAAAACTGAATTTAAAATTAAATGAGCTATTTTGAGGCCCCTGATATTCACAGTTTGATGAAATTTTATCTCAGAAAACGTACGAAAACGACTTATCGATAGACTCTATTATTATTACATTACATGTGTTGTTCAAATATCTGAAAAAAATTCTAGCGATAGATATACCTACCCTAAATCAAAAATGTATTTATGAATATAAATATATAAGTATTATCAGAGCTTTTAATAAAAGAGAAACCCAGTTGTTTGGTATATATAATATGTAGAATCTCTCTTATAAAAATCCTTGAATTTGCTTTCTGGCTTTACAAAAAAAGTTTCCCGACCCCTGATATAGTACCACAGAGGTTGCTTACATATAGTAGTTATACCACCATTTAAATGCATCTAAAACTACTTTGGGAATATGTTGTATATAAATACAATCGTAATTTTACAATACCATACCAAATGTTGCTATTAAGTTTGATATCTAAAATCGCTGACCAGTTTGTTTTTTCTTTACCAAAAAGCAATATATTAATTGTACCATAACGTCTCTGATTAATTAGAAAGCACGCTTGGACACTAATGACCTCTTTAGTCGTAAAGTATTCCTAGAGATTAAGCTGTCACAAGCTTTACAAAACGCTGTGACACTTTTAGTTTCTAGATAATAATTATCGTTCAACAGCTTTGTGCAACACATCTTAACTTGCGCAACATTTTGAACGATTGGTTATCTTTGCCAGCTTCCCGGATATTAAATTATCCTCTAAGATTTTCAATAAAGCGCAACGGTTGAGTAATGAACGGCTGTGCAACACAACCATCCATTGTGGTAGGTGTTGGGAATAGAAAATGACGGAAAGGCAATAGCCAATTTATTTTGGAAAGGCTTCCCTGTCGAGCTCACAGAGGCGTCACATTAGTTTTGAAACAATTTTATAAACCACAACAAGCTGGACTATCTTCCGGTATCGGTTTTATTCGGTATTCGTTGGCGTATTATTATTAACGGATTTATAAAATATCATCATTACAAGACGTATATCTTTTAGGTTAGAGAAACATGACGAAATTAATATTAGTTATTAATGATGTGTAGTATAATATACTATTTTTAAATTATGTTATATAAGTCTCAATCACAGTAGTAGATCTAGGTTACATATGAGTAATTATTTCTGAAATATTGAACAATATGATTAAAACATTTGAATATATTATGACGTATGAAAAAATAAACAACATTAAACGGAACACTTATTTACCTCGCCAATTTTTTTCTATAATATTATATTTTATAAGAAGATGGGCATGAATGACATTTTAATAGCTTAAGATGAAGATAATTTACATTTATGAATAGTTTTTTTAATGGCATGTGAAATAAAGTAATTATGTCAATCCAAAAAAACTTGCCAGTATTTTTATGAACCCGCAAAAAGCTGACTTATCAAAAGAAAACTTTAACGATTTAATTAAAATAAAAAAGCCGTCTTCCTAATAAAAAAATGAATGATAACAGTGTCTTGTGACCGCGTGGTTTTTTTCGTTTACAGTATCTACAGTTTCGAATAACGCTATTTTCATAAATTGATTTATGGATTTGTGTCCGAAATGATTTATATACTAATATATCTGTTAAATGATGCTCATTTTACTGTAGTGTGAGCAATTTTCTAACCACATTTTTTCTAAATTTGAATCGTTCAAATTATGTACACTCCCACAGATTTTGTCACCAACGACCCGAGTTTCGCCTTTCGGCATCTTCAGGCGTTCAAGCACACGGATGAACTTAAACTGACCGTTTCATCCGTGCGCTTCAACGCCTGAAGATGCCGAAAGGCGAAACCCGGGTCGTTAGTGACAAAGTCTGTGGGAGTGTACATAATTTGAACGATTCAAATTTAATATTGAAATTCATATTCAGTCGAAATCTTACATTTTTTCTAGTTATCTTATTTGTCTACTTTTACTTTATTAAAAAAATGATAGGTTGTTTAACTGAGTCACCAATATTTACTGCCAAAATGCTTCATTCGGATTCTGCATGCTCTAAATTAAGGGTGTAACTATTTTTTATTTGCAACAGTACTTTTTTTTTTTAAATGTGTAACATAACGCCACTGGTCCATCGTTGGAGGCAAGTCGACTTGTTAATAAAGAGATCGGCCGTCTAATAGTGAGTTCAATACGCTAATTATACACCGCTCTATTTCTGTGTGGGTTAATGCTCTGATTGACTTCCCCTAGAATCTAAACTCTACACAGCTTACAGAAGACACTTCCTTGATGAGATGCTGTGCCTCTCGTGATTTATCGTGTCAGCTGACAAGTCTTCCCACAGAGCCAGATCGAGATGTCGTTATAAAAAAGTGTTGACCCATATTTAACGTAATTATCGTTAAAAAAAAATGAAACTAACTGCGCGGAGTTAATCTTATTCATATAAGCTCATAAATGCAGCAGATTTCAATTTCATTAATCAAACGAACAGGCGTCATCAGTTTTAATCAGCTTTCCTACAGTCATGTCTCCTTCGTTTTACTCGGTAAACGATTAATTCAATTTCACACGTCAAAAAGATGCATCTATCCGTAATTGCTTTCACATGATTTAAAAATAATTTATATCGACTTTTAAAAGAGAAAAAAATATATGTTGTATAGTATCAATTAGATTTTATACATATATATGTATACTATATACATTATTTTTTTATGCAGCTATAATTTCCATTCTTTATACGACCTTACTTAATAGCAGTGCTCCCTCTAAGCTGTGCGCGTGTGCGCGCGCAAACAGCTCGCCAAGTGCGCGCACATACATTATAACAGAGCCCACAAAAATTACATCAGTTATATCATCACCAGAATGAATTAATTGACATTAGTGTTGTTAATTATTATCATTATTAAAAATCAACTTTTTCGTTTAGTAGGTCTAAATACTTTTATGTGGCGTACAAATCTTTTTATTTCTTGTCAAAGCTGCACAGTCAATAATTTTTGCGCACATAACCTTCTGAAAATTAGAAGGAACATTGCTTAATAGACGAATTTCCTTTAAATTTGTAAATAAATGATAGCCTTAAGAAAAACACAATATTCCTTTGTACTTTTTTCCAGTTTCATAATATAAGGAATAGTGTGATTTTTTAAATATAATCCCTTTCCACCCTTTGATAATGAACACCCTAAAAGTGATGAATGATAGTCTTGGTGAAAACGGTTTTGAATTACCCGGCATTTCCGCGGTATGAAATTACTAAATGAATCAAGGAATATAATGGTTTTTATATAGCTTAATGTATCGCTAGCTTACAGTGTAACAGTGCTATCCATCTAAAATTAGTATATATCCTTTCATAAATGATAACTCTTTCAGCATTTTTTTATAAATCGCATTTTTATTTGCATTATTAAACTCGCTTTATTAACAGGGTCATTAAGTTGTGTGCTCCACCTGTTTAATCTGTATTTATGATCTAACTGCTTTAGTGATAAATGTGTTATGAAACAACGCAGGTAAGTATTTATTCCTAGTAAACATAAACAAAAATATGAATGACCCACACATTCTTATATTTATCTTCAGTTTAGTTCACACAAGAAAATTAGTTAAGTTAACTGCAAACCGCTCTCAATAAGTAATACGTATATTTCACTAGTCTCCTGTTTTAAAAGCTCATTGCAACCTAGTGATAAAAGCTCGCATAACTATCAAAAGTTTCGTGTCCAATGACTGGCTAGGTCAATTTTTAAATGTTGAATGCTTTTTTTTAACAACTTAGGCTTCTTGGCGTATTTTTTTCCCGACTTGATCTCGGGTAACATTGTCTCTTATACTTCTCGAAGTTATTTATCCCACTGTGTTTTTTTTGTGATTCTATATAGTTCATTTTTTTTTATTTAGAACAACAAAAAAATACGAACTAATATGCTTTATAATAAACATTAATAATTTAATATTCATTTGATTTTTTAAAAAACAAGACTGTTTCCGACGTTCGTAAATGATATCAGACAATTATTTGAATGAATAATATACACCTAAATATTCTATTTTACGAATTTTTCCAATGTTACATCGTAAGCAATAAGTTGTTGAGACACAGGTGACCCAGCGCAGTGCATCGCATGGCAGCACAGATTTTGTATTACACGAAGAAGCACAGACCCGCGTACGCTGCCACGCAGGCACGTGCGACGCATACAAGCGTCTGACCTGCGCTGCACTCTGTTGTGGAGCCGGCACAGATTCATGCTGCTCGACGCTTGTACGTTTGAACCTGTTCTTTTGATTTCACCGCGAAAATGACCGTGAATCTAATGAAATAGTTCGAACTGAACTTTGTTTATATGATACTACTCATGTAAACTACTTTTAAAATACACAGACGCTGGTCGCGGGTGTCTGGTTTTCTTGCCTGTACCTGCCAATTCTGTGCTGCTCTGCGCTGCGTCAACTGCATGTCAGCGTACACTGCCGTATTCTTTAATGACAACAGCAAAGATTGAAATAATAACAAGTGTTACACTTTTCCAAATATGTTTTAACTTATTCAGTAATATAACAGGAAGCTATATTCGTGTTCTAACATAGACAAAATTACTTTATTATCAAGATATTGTTAGTACCTATGGTAAAACTTGATTTATTTGAAGTATTACCATTTGCAGTTTCTTAACTATTTAGAATGACGCTTCTTACCAGATTGAGATTTTTATTCAAATTACAAGATTATCAGCTTAACATATTTATTTAATCCATAATAAAATCATGATTCTTTGTAAAAATATGTTTAAGTAAAAATATTTTTTTACAATAATTAACATTTCACACTTTTGCGACATTGATTCTCATTTGATGGATGATATAAATCAAAATAATCAAAAACACCGACCTATAAACATGTTAAAATGAGCAATCGTAAAAAAATAATAACTCAATTATTTATCTCTTCTAAGGTATATTCAACTAACGGAACATAATATAAGGAATATAAGTTTAATTTAAATTTCTCAACGCTTTCAGTATATGATAATAGTCGATGACACTGTATATACACATTGCTAAAAACAGGATTTGAAGTATTTTCCACGATTTTAAATAAAGATTAAAACAAACTTTGATAAACAAAATAGCGTTTTCAACAGTAATTTTTTTACAGAATCTGGTCTTTATTATATTATTTAATGTGTAAAATAGTAGAAAAAAATGTACTGTATTTATCTGTTACAAAACAATATCAAAAAATCGTATTAAAGGAGTAAACTTATCAACATATATAATATTTGTATTATAATAGTAAAGGTCGGTTTTAAAAACATTGTAAAATCTCACGGCAAACATTAATTTCTTAATACAAAATGATGTTCCAATAAATAAAACCATTTTTAATGATTCGTTTAGAAAAGATAAATCATTCGTTGTGCATATTGTTTTAAATTTCTAGCTCTATTAGTTTGGCATATAAAAGGAAAACCTAGAACCGCATCTGTCCCCTGGCGACGTTTAGTTCATTATTTTTTTCGTACACTCATTTCCACACGAAATTTTGGGACATTTTAATAACACGCCAGAGAGTTACGATTTCGCGTTGCATAATTTACTCCGGCAATAATAATTAAGACAGATTAATTTTCGGACGGATGGACTTTGTTTCAGCGAAATGGAAAGTTTATACAATTTAACGCATCGGCGGACTTGTCGGTGTATTGTTTTGAATAGCGAAACTGGATCACGAATGACGATGCAGAAAATATAATATATTAGATTTTAAAGTTTTTTAATGATGACTATGAGAGAAAAATAGATTATTATGAATAATATCATTAAGTGACTAGAAAAACATATTAATAATTTAGATAATTCAGTGGTAAACAATCAAAGCTGGACATGTCTACAAATCACTTTATAATCACCAAATTATTATCTTAATGTAATTAGATATTCTTAAAATTGATATTAATATGTATATGTTGCAAGGCTGTGGAGTCCGAGTCGGAGTCGTGAAAAATGAGCGGCTCGAAAAAAAGGTAGCCGGTAAATTGCTCGAATTACAAATTATTCGAATTGCTTGGTTATTTAAAAGATTTTTCACGACTTTTTCTACGAATTTCATTTTTATCTTGTGCGACACTTGTTTAGAGAGTGAAATAAAAAAATAATTTTCGTAAGTATTTATTTTAACCGTGTTCGCTCAAAATGCGGAACATATAATCTTTTAATGGAGTTTATCTCAACAGAAGTGTTTCTACGAGAACTGCTTATTAATTAGTTACTCAAACTGTTTATATATATTTCCAGAACACATAGAAGACTAGGGCTAAGACAGAACAAACGGACAGAACAAACGGAAACAAATTGATTATCTTGTTATTTGACCAATTTCCATTCGAGCAATTTACCGGGAACCCGAAAAAAAATTACAAATATATTTAATGATATGTATTCAAACAAAATATTCCAAAGTGTTGACACTGCAAGCTTGGCTGATTAAAGATGATCTGATGGAATAAGTTAAAATGAAATTATTTAAAAAAAAATCGAAGTCGGAGTCGTCTTTTTTTACACGACTCCACAGCCCTGATATGTAGTAATATGTCTAGTTTTGACTCTTTACTACTGAACTAATATATTATAAAGTATAAAACATAAATCACTACATGTCTTCGACAAGAATTATAATGCTGACATTATCTAATGCACGTCATAAATCTGGAAGGGAAGAACGAAGCAAGCTATAAATAGTCAACAAATCTTCCATATTTTCAAGCACAGTTATTTGAAACGCATTACTATTGAGTTTTTTTTCTGAAGGTTGCTTTAGTAAAAATTTATTTTATTTAAAAAAAACTTAGTTTTAAATATTTCCGCTGTCAGTATAGATTGTATCTTCTAATGATGGATTCCAATAAATGGCTTTTAACAATAACTAAATGTTGTTCAATTTTTCAATCTCTTCTTAAAGACAGGGAAAAATAATGTGTTACAAGAAGTAAGTTAATCGATCTTTTTGTAGAAACGAATAGGAAGAATTGAAACGGTGTATGCATTTGCAAACAAATTTATAAATCGATTAGAATCTATATGTGTCCACTCGAACCCTTGATCGCGAAACTAATTTAGGCGTCAGCCAAAGATTGCTTATCATTTAGCTACAGCACCGAGTGATTCTGATGACATTTTTTTTCATATTTCAAAATCCATGCCCGCTCACAATGTGAAGCATATGACCTCTTAATAGAGGTATCTTAACATAAGTTTTTCTACGAGAACTGCTTGTTACTGAGTTGCTCAACCGCTCTTTTTTCAAAGAGAGTATGAATAGAAAGACTGTGCTAGGACAGGACTAGTGGTTAGTTAATCGTTATTATTTTAGAATTAAAATGGTGATAGGGAAAAAAATTACCGATAAAGAAATGCATATTTATTTTATAATTGGTCTTTGACTTTTTACAATACATATATAGCAGTCCTATTTTATTATAAATTATTTCGACTATAAATAATATATATTAATTGCACCTCATATATTATTTTTATTATTTAGACTTTATTCTTTAGTAGACAAATTTACACAGTTGTAATATATATTATCAACCAGATCGCTAAGTTTATTCAACAATTAACCTACTAACATATTCGGTTTGATAGATCATAATCTATGTCCATTTTTTATTCCATGCATTTGTGTCAATGAAACGACAAATCCTGGAAGTTGTGCAAAAAAAAAATATTTCGTATTACGCAAAGCATCATTGTATTCGGGAAATGACAAAACAAAAAACATATTGCAATAAAACATACATAGTTTCCAGCGTTCACGTTATGTTAATCAGAAAACTTGAAACGAGTATTCATTAATCCAATAATAATCGAATCGTTTGTTTTTTGAATTCCGAATTTATTTCTGCATGCCTCTCTATTGGTTATTTATGCAATATCGGTGTTGCTAGTTGTCTAATTTTAGATCGGCTAGTTGCGGACCGCGGCAATGTTCCAAATCAACTCAAATCGTCGAGAACAGCAAATTCAACATAACGCTTTTAATGCGCGCGCACTACATCTCCAACTAAATAAATTATCATAAATTTCTAACTACATTAATTGCATCTTTATGTAATCTTTCTTCTGTCTAAATTATGACTCTATGCTTAAATATTTTATGGCGATCAGTTGGTTCTATAAAAAAACCATTCACTTTTTTTGTGACAGGTATACGTTCCAATTTTTTTGGTAGTTTTAAAAATATATATTAAACACAACCTAATGTAAATACTAGTCACTAGCTTATCGCTCTTGCTACACGCATTTTTAGGATAGTATGTGTAGGAGGTAATTCAAGAGATTACATACATCCATACCTTTAGACAGAAATTCATAAATTAATTTGAAAATCGGTCATGTCATAGTCCTATTCTTCTATCCCTACTCTCTTTGAAAAAGAGATGTTGGGCAACTAACTTGGAGTAACAAACAGTTTTCGTAGAAAAAACTTCCTTTAAGAAACCATCATCAGAATGCCATATGCTCCACAATAGGATGGACATGGATTTCCAATACCTTGGCAATATGTCTGTATACTATACGATGATTAATAATGTATACTAAAAATGTTTAACCCAACTATTTTCATAAATCGACATTTGCGTAAGATAAGAGGAACATATTTTTTTTATATTCTTGAGAAGCCTTCAAAATAATATAATATAATAAAATAATAACTATTCTGAATTAAATAAAGTTTAAGAACAACAATGAAAGTGTTTCTATTGATAAAAAATACGGATACATTTCAATTGTATAAATACGAATAAATATAAGTAATGCATTTTCCAAAGATACTTTTTTAATGTTTGAAAAAATGATTTGCGTGTCTATCCAATCTTAGTATAGTATTGCTAATAACAAAATATTTTCTTTGGATAGCCAAAAGCGTAAAGTTTTAACTGCATGGAAAAGTGAACTCCAAAATTATATAAATAATAAACACTGCTTTTAAGCTTTGGCATGTGCTACATTTTCAGGTGCACGTGTGAATTTACAATTTATGTTTCAAGTAATTTCACCACGGCGTAATCTATAAACGACATGTCATGACATGTGGTTATTATTTATCGGTAGCCCTATATTTACAAAAGCTTTTTGCATCGGTATTGACGTCATCTCTCGGAAAATGGCGTCGGAAAATGCCATCTGCACATCTCATTCATGTTACCCCGCGTTGTTAAGCTGCGTCTGCAGAGGGATAAACTTCACTGAATGGTTTTTTGTTCGATTTTGCAAAAGGCAACATAAAACTATTGTAGCTTTATATTACAAACATAAGTATATTTTGCTGTTCATATATTGTTACGGCAAAAAACACCAAATGGAATTTTTTAAATCATTTAAAAAACTAATTAATCAAGGTAAGCTTAACTTGTAATAAGGTATGTTTCACAAAAATTGTAAAAAAAATGTTTGGTTCGAATTTTTAAAAATTATCCAGACAATTTGAGTATTTTAAATTTACAAATTCAATTTGTTTAAAGCATTTAAGTTTGCAAATCTTACATATTGAAAAAAAGCACAATTTTTACACATTGTATGAATGAAAATAGAGTCAAAAAGTATTTGTCTTAACAAGAACTACACAAAATATATAGTTTTTTCGACTACGCGCCATTGTCAAAGCTATTTTTAAAAGGATTTTTTGTTAATCTATACATAATATATATGCCAGCTAAGAAGATATAAATAGATTAACAGTAAAGATGTTAGAATAAGTGAAATGATATTTTTTTAACTCTATTTCGTTCGTCGAAAATAAAATTTCATAGAAATCGTTTGAAAACATTGAACTTGGTGTGGACAAGGCACAACATGGCAACATTGTTAAGGTAAGCGAAAAAGCAACAGGTGAGAGGAACAAAAACATCGCAGAGCCAGAGCGAAGTTATTTTAGGTGCCAGATAATAATATTAAAACGAATTATTGTCATCCCGAGATGTTCGTTGTTTGTTTCAGTCTATTGCTGACAAAACAGATTGGTCATCCGTTATAAAACGCAAACTATTAGTAAAATGTATTACTTTTTTTATTCACATATTCACCAATCTTTGCCAAGTAGGTTTAGAATTAAATGCACACATCGTAACATAATTCACAGTATCTTTATAATCATAAACTATAATTATCCATAAATTAAATATTCAATAACTACGACGACTCCAATATATTAATATATTTAAACAAAAAGAAATGAGTTCTTATATATTTATACAAACTTTCTTATAATATTTAAAAAAATGTTTTTTTCAAGCAAGTAACCGTCTTTTGTAGATTCAACTGAATTATCCTAAGCTCTAGCACTCATAAACATACAAAGAACTTGCATACAAATCAGGGCTGTAAGTCCTCGTTTTAAATTAAAGTTAAATAATATGTCTAGTAGATATTAAATAATACACAAGGATTATCCATACAGTGTTGCATCTTAAGTAGTATTCGGAGTCGGACAATTTTAAAATACCTGAGCTAGAGTCGGAGTCACGGTTTGTTTTCGCGATTCCACAGCCCTGATGAAAATGCAACATAACAATAGAGCGTAAAAGCGATTTTAAATAAATGTATATGTTTACAGAAGAACTTTATAATATTCACACTATTGTTTTTGTATTTGTGTATAAAAATAAGATGTTTAACAAATAATGCTTTGGTTATAATACATACTATAGAGTTTTTCTTTTACGTCATAAAAATCAACTTCATTGCCGTATTTAAATTCATGGGTTTTCAAGTATAAAATTAAAGATTACGTTTTGAATTATGATTTAAGGATCATTTTCATTGTAAATTTCTTTCAACCGAAAAAAATAGAACTACACTTGGCTTATCGATTTAAATGTATTATATATATGAATAATGATGTTTAATAACTAAATTTATCAGTAAAAAAACATTGAAATAATAGATCTATAAAAATAAATCGTATAAAAAATGTTATTTTCACTTTTCAATACATTATTGAAAGAACATAACATAATTCATAATAACTTGAGTAAAATAGTTGATATTGAATCCAAACAACGCGATGTATTAATTACATGTACATCCTTCAGAGTATAGTTCTCTATAATATGTAGTTAATTTGTAAATCATGACCATGAAAATAATTTGTACACAACAATCAATACGCTAGTCTCCGTATATTGAAAATAATTATACATTTGAAACAGTCCGTAAATATTATGCAGCAAAAATAGCAATATTATTATATTCAAATACGCAATACATAACAAACAAATTAGCAAAACAAATTAAAACAATAAAATTAAGCAAATGCTACTCAGACAATTTTCGCTATAATAGTGCTATTTTTAAACTTGTGCATAATAATTATGAATTTTTAACAATGAATCACAAATTGCGTTCATTTTCAATTCCAGAATAGAATCTCGATCTCAATTATTTTTTTATTATTATTATTCTTCTCTTAAATACATATATTATTCTTCGGCTCAGGGTTTTTATTTACAAATTTCATATTATAGATTTAAAACAAAACGTTAAAGCCTGTATGATATTGGAAACTTGAAAACGATATAGAGATATACTTTTTCATATGTTTCAATGAAAAATATTTGGTAAGAAAAAACAAAGCAGTTTTCAACTGTCGATAGTATAGGTACCCCCAAAAATTTCAAACTAAAACTTATGGTCATGGTTGATATGCGATCGAAAATGTCTTTTTTCCATTTATGTTTTAGATATAATATTATCTTTAGAGTAACTATTTTACTGTTGATAACTTGCTTAAAATCTTAACTTTACTTTCATATAATTATCGTGGCAAAGGCTAATAAAAGGTATTGAAATGACGTCTGTCAAATCTTTATACGGAAGATAAAACTCAGTTATTTTCTAAAATCAAAATATTATGACAGATGTTTATTTGTACACTTTGGTGAATATATAAATTTATATTATATAATAACTTGTGCTACGTTTTTGAAGACTTTTGACTTCAAGTAAATAAGTAATGTTTGAGGAGAAAACAATATTGTTTTTTATCTAAAAAAATTTGGAGGCAAAACGAGCAATTTGGCTGACTAAATTCCTGAATGAAATCAATGAGTGGGCTCATCTGCAATAATATGGCGAAGATATTTATAATATTTACATAATATTATGATTCAAATATATCTGTATCTAAATATAAATAATTTGGCTAAACAAACAAGAAAATTTTATTTGAAGGTCTTCTTCACCCACAATGAAAAAGAGTTGTCATCAACAAATAATAATGATAATTTTTACGTCACATATTTGGGTAAGAGGTAAAATTGTACGTGTACATCAATATATTTAATTAAAGATCAAAGCGCATATTAAATTGTATTCATTTTTAGACCAGCTTTCAATAAATCAACAGTCTAGAAGAAATCTTTTTGTGACGTAAAGTTTTCCATTTAAAACAATCAACGCCTATAGAGTAATATATTTTAATAAATATTTTTATAGTGGTTGCATGTATGCAGAATATAACAAAAACAACTCTTTTGTGAAGTCGAAACTAATAAAGGAAATTGTTACTTCTAATTTTTTGTCTGTGGTTTTTAAATAAAGAATACTGCATATTTCGAAATATACATAGAGCAGTTGAGTTTCCGCTGAATAAAATAAAGGTAACTCATTATTTGAATTAGTAACCAACTCTAGAATAGGAATATTCCATATATGTTTTAGGACAGTGTTTTTCAAATAAAGAATTTTAAAATTTTAACACATATACGGTTGAATGTGCACACAATAAAACATAGTAATGTACTAGAAAAACTGCTTTGTGAAATAATAGTCTTTTTTGATAGACCTATAAATAATTGTATTATGATACACAAAAACAGAAATATATTTTGATTGCCTTTTAGATATCTTGGACCGTTAACAAAAATTCAGATGATAAAAAAGAATGTGAAAAATCTCAGCAGGGTTGCCAACTACTTAGGCTCAGAAACATCATCTAATAATACATGTATAAGCAATTGAACTCACAAGAACGAAATAAACAAGCAACAACTTTTTTTATTCATCTATATACATTGAATTATTTATTAAAATACGTTGCCGTTGACATAATATAAAATCATTACTGTCACTTAAATAATCAAGTGATTATCTTTTGTTAACTTTTCAATAATATATCAATAAGTAGTATTATTTTTACAAACTGTTCATATCTCTACTCCAAAGCATTGAATGTTGCATCTGATCCGTTTTCTTTTTAGAATCTCACCTGAAACAGAAAGAAAATCTCATTTAAAGTAAGTATATAAAATATTTTCATGTCATTACTATCGCTCACTCTTACGGTGTAAATCAAATCCAATACATGGTACAATAAAGCTGATAACAATGTCCCATGCATTTGAAAACTGGTATGTATTTATAATAAAGACGGTTTATGTGTGAAAAATATATATTACCATTGACATACGTAGATTTAAATTTAAAAAAAAACGGTACACAAACTTATTCACTTACTATGGTCACCTTTCTAGGAAATACACTGACCAGCTATCTAACATAGTTCTAGTAACTCACGTGTCATATATCCGATACTAATTACTTTAGCCGTAAGGCAAAACTAGCTTAAGGCGCATATTATATTACGTTACTGCATCATATTTTATCACCATTATAAATCATTTTAACATCTTAATGCCTCATTTAGGGCAACCAAATACGCAACCGATCGACAGTAATGACCCAGTCTACACGTATATAACTTTTTTTAGCGATTTAGTTTATTTTTACGTATATTTTTTTGAATTAACAACACTATTCAAACTCCTATTCAGACACTCCGAAAACGTGAACGATGTGGGGGTGTCATCTCGGCCGAGGAAATAAGAAAGCGGTTTATATTCACTCGCTCATTCGAATCACTTGTTGGATCGCTCGGCCAAATGCCGTGCATCGCGCTTAGATTGTTTTCTGTTCGGTCGAGTTCACTCTCTCGGCCGCCTAATCAGTTGGTCTAAATCAGTTGTTCCCAAACTTACTATGCTCATGGACCCCTTTGTAAGCAAAAACCTGACCATGGACCCCCAAGTAAAATAATAAATTTAATTTTAATACCTTGAATGGTATTTTTTTCCATGTCCGCTTCCAATGTGGAACATATGGCCTCTTAAAGTAGGTATCTCAACAGAAGTTTTACTGCGAGAACTGTTACTCAGTTGATTGCCGATGATGATGAATGGGGAAATGATTGTCATTACTTTTGTTCTTATACACCATAGTTATATTTTACTCAGGTCGTAAAAATCGTTACCATTTTATTTATTTTAACTTTCTTAATAATAAAAAAGCCGTCAGGAATATTTTATATATCTATTCTATCGCGGACTCTCTGACGGTGCGCGCGCACCCACAAATGATTTTTAATTTGTCACGGACCTCCTCAGCAGGCTCACGGACCTCTGGAGGTCTCTGAGGACTACTTTGGGAACCACTGGTCTAAATGAAACATAACCTTTGAGTCAACGTGAGTTGTAAACCCTTGCAATATAGAGTAGCCGTCAATATAATATACGAGGATTAAAAAACTGTGTCCGATTTTTATAAAATGACCAGTTAATTACGGTTTTAATATATTCGGTCGCATATAATATTCTTTATAGCGTTATATTAAAAAAATAATCTATGCAAAACATTCGTTGCTACTACAATAGTGTGTCCAACCTTGCTATTTATCTCATTTAGCTTTCTTGGATTGAATACAGAGTGTTTTAAAAGTAAGACTTTTGAATCGACAGCGTGGGAGAGGCCTCATTTAAAATGTAAAACATTTAAAACCCCAAAATATACTTTATGAGCTTTCGAGTAGTTTTCCTATCATAAATTTTATCTTAAGGGTGTAGCTTAGTATTAAAATAAAATATTGATGTTAGATCATTTTTCAAAAACCTGCATAATATAAAGTTCCTCAAATGTTATCATTTCAGGGTGTTTTAGACTCGATTAATTAAGTTTCACTGTTGTTAACTTCATTCCTCAATTAGACTCTTTTAGACAACTATTTTGACAATGTATAATTTGATATAAATAATTTTGATATAGTAAATGACTTGATATAAATAATTTGCTGATTGGGCATGGGTTTTTGTGATATCTAAAAAATTCCGCCCGTTCTTTCCGATCCTTTGATAACTGGGCGTATCGAGAGCGATTT
This sequence comes from Himalopsyche anomala, assembly GCA_031772345.1. Taxonomy (NCBI): domain Eukaryota; kingdom Metazoa; phylum Arthropoda; class Insecta; order Trichoptera; family Rhyacophilidae; genus Himalopsyche; species Himalopsyche anomala. The sequence continues at coordinate 9,968,176 of CM062830.1, forward strand.
GTTCTACTACTTCTGTCCTATCCCCTACAATCCCTAATACTCGCTTTGAAAATGAGAGGTTGAGTGACTGAGTAACAAACAGTTCTCGTAGAAAAACTTCTGTTGAGATACTTCCATTAGGAGGCCATATGCTCCACATTGGGGGCGGACCCCATAAAGTTGCACTTTATCTTAAATTTTATTCGTCTTGTAATTTACTATGCTACGTCAACTATTATTAATTCGAACTTAAAAAACAAAAAATGTCTATTTATATAGTATCATTATAACATTGAAATACATACTTTGATATTGTTAAAAACTTAATAAAAATACTCTTGATTGCCAAAAATAAGAAAGTGTTTTAGTCTGTTTTTTTAACACTAACCGACGTACAAATAAAATATATTTTGATTGAAAATAGTCGATGAGATTGGTTAAAGTAAAATATATCAAGCTTTTTTTAATGATACCAAACTGAGAAACAGCGACTCATTGTCAAAGAAAATTAATGCATCTATGTTTTCAAGCGACGCGTGTTGAAGGTTAACAAACTATAATTGCACTTTTCTCTTATCATCAATGATAAAATTGTCGCTTACATATAATTAGGCTGAGGTAGGGCTTCCAATTAACCGGAGATATAAACTAACCGGTTTTCGGTTTTTTTTTTCAAAATAAACCGGTTAACCGGTTTAAACCGAAATCTTTTAGGTACATACATATATATCAGTCATTTCTGAAAAATGCAAAAATCATACAAATTATTTTTGCTTCTTTTATAGGTAAAAATAAAAATAACAATTGTTAATAATAAAATTCGGCAAAAAATTACAATATTTATATTCATTTTAAAAATATTTACACAAAAAAATGTATAAAAAATAAAATGCAATTGACGAAACACAAATAAAATGCTTTGAATAATAATTGAATTAATACATAATGTTTCTTCATGTAATATTTACAAAATTTAAATACAAAACAAGGCGACTCAATACTTATAACTATTAATAAAAAAAATTGAATAACATCATTGAAAAAAACATTTTATGTATGTTTTCCTTAATGACAGACCGTAATGAGTACTCGCAACTGTTAAAAAATAATTAAATCCATTATGACTATTTTTAAAATAACCAAACAAACAAAAATAATGAAATTTAAAAATCTTATAAAAATAACATATTTTTTTCAAATCCGTCAATCTATACTTGCACACAAATAATCATTGATAGAAAAAATGCAATGGACAAAAATATTGAAACACAAACAATATAAAAAAATATATTATTGTATTATTTATGTACAAATGAATGATGATATGATTCACATTTACAAACCTAATTGAAATACTAAACTTGGTAATTTAAAACATTAACATATCTTTTTTTTAGCAACATTAATATAAAAACTTTTTGTGCATTTTTGGTCTATTTTTTTTTTAAAAAGTAATATTTTAAAAAAACTAATGCATTTAATGTTTCATTATTCATGGAACTTCTTATTTTTGTACAAAAATTGTTTGATACTGAAAATACTCGTTCGCTTGTGGTTGATGGTGGCCGGATAGATAACAATGATTGATATAATTTTTCTAAACTTAAAGTACGTTTTTCCGTTGATGATGTTGATTCAAAAAACACAATTTATTGAATAATAATAAATATATATATATAATTGGATATTAAATTGTTATTAGTACAAAAGGTATGGTTGATAATAAGCACAACGTTTATCAAACCTTGGGGGCAATAAAGAGAGTGCCACGCATAACTGACTCAATAATTAATTTCTTTTTAGCTAGTGTTAAGAATCAAATGTTATTCAGATGTCAGAAACAAATGTTGAAAATAAGCATTCATTCACCGATGCCATACTGTATGTAATGTTGCATAATTTTGAGATTTTATTTATTTATCTATATCATATCATAAAAAATATATTTCAGTATTATTTTCGAGCCTACCATGCCATGAAGGCTTAGTTCAAGCCTTCCAGTTTGGAAATCGCTGGCACAGGATTAAGTCAAGGTTTTAGAAAATTACTGTCGTCTAGTGTTTAATTTGTATAATAACTTTGACGATTGTCCAATGGTCGTAAAACATCATAATTGATACAAGTTGTATTTGTGCATGTGCAATATACCCAAGCCAACCAGGGGAGCTTTGCTTATTTACAGTAGCGTCCTGTGTAAGATAACAAAACAAATAAGTATATTTCACTAAAATATTGAGAATATCAATTTTTAAAATAAAATCAAAATAATGATGGTTATCTTGTTTTTATGTCATGATATAATCCAACCGCCTATCTGTATTGCCTGAAAACATGTCAATTACTTTTTTGTTAAATTTAAGTATTTTGCTCATAACATTCTTCTCTATCGATAATATTGATAACCAATTTTTCATGATTCATTGTATTTTCATTGTACTGAGAAGTTTTTACTATTTGTATTGCTGAAAGAAAACATCGTGATCGGAACAAGTCAATCGGCATTGTAATAATAATGAACCAATTTTGTTATTTCTTCAAAAACAACGCATAATTTACTAAGCAAATCATTTTATATTACAGAATATGTGTACCACCACTGATTATACCTACGAGTAAATACGGTTTGGTGATATTCTGCCTAACTTCCGCCCTTTTACAAAATCAAAACAATGAACGCATCGTCATAAAAACTAAAATGTGAGTTATTGTTTCGTGCGCTTTTAATTGTCAGTCGAACTCATAAAAATTTACTCTTTCGAATGTTTTTTTTAGAAAAAAATATACTTGTAAGACAATATCTTTTGAAAAGGAATTTTTACGAATTGCAAATGAACACGTATGACCCTAACAAAAAGAAAAGGATAACAATGACTATCACTTACCCGTTTTTTTCCACAAATTTCTCGGAACAAGTTTTACTAACCAAAGAGAGTTCGGCAAAACCTTTTGATGAAATTAAAATAAACTAGTGACTCAATATATAAGTATAGTGTCTTTTAAATTATTATAAGAAAAGCAACAATTATTTTTTGTTAATGGTAATTGATCAAAATCAAAATTATTAAGAATAATATTTAAAGAGGCAAAAGAATAATCCATTTAAAAACAGGCATACACAGAATTGAAAACAAAGAAATTGGAGATTAATCATTGCGTATGTTTATAATGATACACATGCTATCCTTGTTCGCCATTCATTCAAGATTAATACGGATGTCTTCTCAATGTTGTCAGTTAAGTCATATTTTCAATACGAGCTATAGTGTAACTAAGGGCGAATTTATTAGACAATGTAAGATACATTTCGTCATTTGATAAAGTTAATTTTCTTCCTGAAAAGACATTTATGTCTATAATTTGAATACCTACGTGACAATTGATATTATTTAGCAATGCGTAAATACATATTTCCCTTTTAAAATATGCGTTGAATTTACTGCGAAATTAAACAAAATAAAAACTATTTTTTTCAAAAAAAATCAATAAACTTAACTTAAAATATAGAATTTATAAAAACGCGGTTAACCGTGGGAAATAAACCGGTTTTCGGTTTTTTTCAAAACAGGCGAAAAACCGGGTAACCGGTTTCGGTTTAAACCGGTTTGGAAGCCCTAGGCTGAGGTGTATTTATTAATTGGCACTATCCAGTACCACGGAGAGTCAGGAAACTTAAGTGTTCTTGAGAAAGTTGTCAGGTGATTAAATAACAGTTTGCTTAGTACTGCATTTTCCATGTCATATCAACGATACTCATTACTAACATACGACAAGTAATAATGCATAGTAGTACAGTAGTTATTTCAATTTAATTCAAGTTTTTTGTGCCAAGAACATGTTTGGGCCCGGTATTATCATCTTGTTACGTTTAGTGCAAACTATTAAAGCTTATTTATGTGTAGTACAATATAATTATTACTAAAAAAAACTTAATTGTTATAGCCATTTATAAGCAAAGCTAGTTTATCTATGCTGAACTATTTCTGTTTTTTGTAATAGTAAAATAATTTTACAATATTCTCGTTGTACACATATAATTGTAATTAGGGCTTGTCAGTTTTCAAAAACCGGTTTTTTTGCTAAATTTGCTACATTTGAAAACCGGTTTTTTTCAACTTCATAACCGGTTTTACTTACAATTCTTTAAAAAACCATGGAGGAATCAATATATAGATTTCTTGAGGGAACATAAAAAAAACTTCAAATTTAATAACAGTAAAGGCCGAATTTTCCATATACGTGTCTTCAAACAAAAGAATAAATAAAAAATTCTTTTATTTCATGTCTTAAAGACCATATGCCTCACATCATTCATTACCCAGCGAAAGGGTATTTTCGATATGAGGAAATTTTGTTAAAAAAATTAGGTCATTAAGTGATCGACTGTGAAGTGAATTTAAACCTTTTTTTGCAATTTTAATTGAATTTTCCATTTTTTGTAAAACTTCGAAAACCGAATAAAACCGGTTTTTTCAAAACTCGGTTTTTGTATAAACCCTAAGAAATACTGATGGATATTAAAAGTTTTAGAAATCATTACATATATAACATATTCATATAACAATATTTTGAGAGTAAAATGCTTTAAAACAAGTATTAAATTTCGCATTAAATATATAAATAAAGGTACCTATTGACTGTTAAACAAACAATTTCACATAAATATTATATGAAATAGTAAAGCAACAACTCAAGTAACACGTGTGTAAAAATATGTAGTACCATAGATAATTTGCATCAAATACTGTTCCATCAATATTTCGATTCTTAGCTTCACGCTCAAATAATATCTACGCTTATTTGATTGGATTGTGAATCACTATTGTCGATTAATGTGGCACATGGTCAACGTATTTTGGCCGTTAACTCTGACACTATATAGCCATATATATTAATTTAAAAGACACATGTTCGACTAAGGCTCACATTATAATACTAAAGCACTTAAAAATTCAACATAGTACTTCAATGATATTAAAAAAAAAACCACTATCTTTTCTTCGGCGCATAATTATACTTTCTATAAATTTTAATCACATATATAACTATATGTTTTTATTAAGTTCGCCATGATTGGTTTTGCAAAGCAGAATATAACTTGAATACATCATCAATACTTGAGCATAACATAATTCAACGTAGATTTACTCAATATTACTAATAATTCTGCCATAAAATACATGTTTTACAAAAATCTCTACGTTTTTCAGTGTATTTAAAAAATGAAAGATTCATGCCGTATCATATGAGTGCTGTAATAAACCTTATCCAGTAGTAGTATGTTATTCTCTTTACCGTATAATTTAATAATGTTTACTTCCATTTACCGTTTATTATAGTATATTATCCATATTATTGATAATCATTACTTGCTACGTACATATAATCATACATTTAGCATGCACCAAAGCGTTTAAAATTATGCATTTTTAGATAACGAAACCACATTGACATGAAGTGAGAGTCTTTAGTTCAACGAACTAGTTACTGCAAATTAAATACACGTACGTATTACACTTTTTTAGATTATTCATTGACAATATCAACTGTTGCAGATTAAATTGAACAAAATGAGCAATATCGCTATATCGCTATTCTTTCCAATGGCATGGTTATCAACGAACGAAAATCTACATCCGAAATCGTCAAATGAAGATTATTTTATCTTTATGAACTGTCACTAAAAAGAAACTTGTGATAATTATATAAAAGCATCCAATTATTAAATTCGTTATAACCGAGTTTTCCGCAACAAGTTTTGGCACAAAATCTTTATAATCATGCAGGTTTTTTTTATTTTCACACCTTAATCAAGCCGCCCTGCCCTATTGATAAATATTAATATGTTTATTTCAACATATCTTTTAAGGATAAATGACTTTTTGACACCCACCTCATAACTTACTTCAGAGATGTGGATATTTTGCATTTTAGAAATAAAGAACAAGATGAATCGTTCTAACTAACCTATTTAACAAAACATTTTTTAATTCTGGAAAGTTGGCATACACACTTTAAAACCTACTCGATGATTCACGTATTGGATCGACTGTGGATAAAACTGGAATACTTATTTAAAATGTATATTATATTATATAAGCCAGTGCTATCACATGACAATACATATGCCTTAAACAAATAAAAGAACAAAAGGGATATTTTTGAAAGTAACAAATTATAATATAACTACGCTTCAACTTCAAGTCAATTACATCATTCATTTCTATATGAGTATTCATACATACAGAATTTCTGTTAGTCTTGGCCATGATTAACCAATATTCAAAATATTCATTGTATCTACTTGAAAATGGCAAATCTGTTATCAACTGTACTTGTACTGTTTCACTGCCAATAACGTACGCATTTCGTGTAATTTGATAGTATCGCTACAATTTGTGCCAAATGAATTTAGCTTATCGACAGCTTATAAATTATGTCGTTAATCGTTGCGATAAAAAAAGCATTACCGTCAGTAATTATTTTTACCTTGACACATTTAGTTCAACTATACTGACACCATTAGAGAATATATTTAAACCAAACGATACTAACATGCGCTGTATGTATAAGTCTTTTTTGCGGTGGAGATAATCAACTACCATTAGGGTATCCAATCCCGGAGCCTTTTTGTAATCCCAGGATTTCGGGATTGATTAATCTTCAATATAATTCTTCGTGTATAATTTGAGAAAAGTTTTGGTGTCGGAATTTTTCATTATTTTATTTCCAATTTCAAAAACCCAGGAATTTGCCCAAAATTTCACCGTGATTCGTTTTTTTTTTGGCTCTTCGAGGAATTTGAAAATCTCAAAACCCTATCATGAATTAAACAATTTGCCCAAAATATCCCCGTGACTCGATTTTTTTTAGCTCTTCCAAATCCAAAATCGAATAAATTTTCGAGATTTGCTAAAAATGTCTCAATCCCGAAATTGGACGGGATCCCGGGATTGGAGAGCCTAACTACCATCTATCTTAGAAAAAAACAAATTATATATTGTGTGTACAACCTCTTGGTAAAAGGTCTAGGTCAGGGTGGGGAACCTTTTCTTCTCTAAAGGCGGCATTTATTTTTCTGATTCGACATAAGGCCGCAGTAAACATTGACTAGGGATTCTTTGGCCGGATACACGAATTTAAGGTCAGAATATGTCGGGAATTTACGAATTTACATAAATTTACAGAATTACAGAATTGGCCAGAAGGCCGCACCAGAGTAGCCAAAAGGCGGCATGTTCCCCACGCCTGGTCTAGGTGTTCACTTTAAAATTAGCAGTTAGGGACAATACTGGGCTTTTAGCTAAATATACATAGGTTTATGTGTTTAATTTATGTCCGCTCAACGTGTAAACTAAGTTGGGCAGGACATACATATATCACGCATGGACATAAAAAACAAAATGTCACACATTTACTTCCCCTGAGACAAAGCGTTGAAAAACCACGGTTTTGCTGGAAAGATGGCGGGCAGGTATCGATTGAAAAAAAATGCTGTTCTCACTAGGGGCTTGAACCAGTGAGATCCATCTCGGAAACCAACACGGATCTGACAGTGGGATAATAGTTTAATATAATACATTTAAAACAAATGTTGATTACCCGGACTCTCTCCGTACACAATTATTCCGCTTAATCAAGGTTCTGCTATTATTATCCCAAACAGGTTACAATGCAAATTATATTTTATTAATATTATTATTTGAGGTTTAGCTGTATCGTACAAAATTGGTATAATATTTTTTTTATTTGATACAGCTATTTTAGATTTACCGGTAATATTTGAACTTGCTTAGTCGGCCGAGTTTACTGTATTTAGTTATAGTCCAGTGAATATTATTACCTATTGAACATTTTTACGTAATACGTAATGCATAAATTTCAATAAACTTTTTTACACAATGGTCGTGAAAGATTTCTTTATTGGTTTAAGTTAAATAAAATATTTACCAATGATCTTTGAAATTTTTAAATACGAAAATTACTAGTATAACAAATATAATATAACAAATAATGTAATATAACAAAAATATGCTCCAATCAACAAAAGATATACCTTAACAGCTTGTCTGAGGAACGTCAGTTATCAAAAACAATTAGCCAAGAATGCCAAAGTCATATGATAAGATACTTGGCAAACAGTCCACCTTCGTAAAATGAATGAAGTGCGTAAACGTCGCACCGGTCGGAAATGGTTTCTGTCACTTTATTTTATGCACCGTAATAATAAAACATAATTTAATATGGCATTGCCAGCCAAGTTATAAGTGCTGTACCGGTGCCATAAAATGCAATACCATGATAATCTTCAATAAACAGTATGGAAGCACCTACATCGAATGTGTCTTAGAAAATATCTGTACAGCATCTATATGATGGTTTCTGGTATCTATTCTATAATACAATACAATTCAGGAAATATATTCAAAAATCTTTACATAAATCTATAGGTTTTTTGTAAATGTTCGTGACTTCCATTATAATTTTGGCATGGTTTTATAACATGACAAAAACTTTTCAATTGTGACATTCCATAAGTATTGTTTTTTTTTAATGTTTTGTATAACGATTCATTATATGTACATGTATAAGGAGTACATTTATCATATTATTAAATATAAAATAATGTTTTTTATTTGGATAGTATATAATTAATAGTGGAAGACTTTTGGTTACATAAAGCATATGAAAGATATACAATCGAACTCGGTTATAACGACCACGGAAACAGCGAGATCACGGATGTTATAAGAAAGTATTCGTTGACATTTTAGTTTATGGTTTTCTCCATACATTTATTCACTTTTATAACGAGCTAATTGTCGGGCATACCGAGCAAAATTACCGTCAAAAATCCAAACCAGTAACGACGATCTCCAGAGTTCATGATATATTGGACGATCTAGTCGAATTTTTTGCATAGAGCACAGAGACCATCCAAGACTTTTTTAATGGGTTGAGTGCTTTGAGGGGAAATTTAAGAACAATGAGAGTGAAAACAATGAAACAAACACCAATTTTAAATTTTATAAGAAAAGTGGATTGGCAGAAAAATAAATTCTAATTGTGTATTTTTGTTTGAATTGCGTTTTTTTTGTTTTATGTGACCGCTCCAGATACTTCATGGCTTTATGTGATGGGTATGTTTGTAAGCATTTAAAAATACCTATTATCTGATATAACAAGTAATACTTATAACAAGCAAATTTAGTCGGTTCCATCTTCCTCGTAATAACCAAGATCGACTGTAGTTGGTAGCAATTTGATAATCAATTCGAAAACTATAAATGTAATTATAATTAATTGTTTCGTTATGAAGTCGAATCGTTCTCGCTTTCTAGCTATATTGTCTGACAGAACACATAATTTAATGAAACTAATGTTTTTGTCATTAATATCAGAAATAAAAAAAATCTATTCATATCTTGATATTTCGTTTTTATCTTATAACGGAATTCACGTGCATTCAATTCTTACTATGTATAGTGTAAATACTACACTGTTTATTTGCATTTCGTTGAATATGTGAAACCAGTTCTTCAGACTTAATAACCGGATGACAATAAATACATCAACATTAAATGTAAGGAATTATTATTTTAAAAATGGTATTTTTTTATTTAAAGGATACGTATGGGTAAAACTAACATACATATTAGAATATGTATTAAAATATAATGAAGTTTTGTTTTTAAATGGTCTATCGGAAAAAAACTGTAAAACCTAGATAGGGGACATAGATTTTTAACACATTTTTTCATATTATATTTCTGGGCTGTTTACATACAACTCTTTGTATTCAATAAATTGATTTAAAGGTTTGGTCGTGTATAACGTATAAAACAAGTAAAACAGCTATAAATCTCTTTGATTAACCTTAAAATGAATGTTATTTTGATTATATCGTCAATACTTCAGACGCGATTTGCTTAAAATAACACTAAATCGATTATAAAATGTATTTAGATAAAATATAGCTACAGGAATTACACTTATTGTTATTAAAAACATGTAAATGATGTACGATGCATCCTACCGCATAATATTTCATACCGCACGGCTATATATTTTTTTAAAGCTCTCATTGTCTTGTCAGACGATATGCGCAGAAGTTCCTGAATGATTTGCAGTATTATATCACTCACAACAAAGAAAGGGGGAGATCAGCTGACCGTAATGATGATTTGCGGCCGTGATGATAGGTCATCAGCTGGAATGCATCCAATACCAATTATCAACAACTGCACGCGGCATCCATTTCGTGCAGCGTCGCGTTCAGGGTCGATGAAGAATTCGGCCAAAACTATTCGGCGTATCGTCGCAAATATGTATCGTACAAAACAATCAAATACATTTCTATACGCATCGTAACGTGTGAATACAATTATTTTTCATTGTGAAAATATTGTTCACAAAAATAAAGGAAAAATAGCAAAGTATTTTAATTCATAATCATTTTAAAAATATAGTTGACAGCTATTTCATAATCGCTCCATCGTCACTTATATGACACAAAAAATGTAATGTCGATTTCTAGCTATATCTTACAATTCGTGTTGAACTAAATTCTTTACAAAGAAACGGCTTAAAGATAACATCAAAAATAATTTATATGGAACTTAAAACTCAACCGTTTTTTCACCTTATTATAACGGAGGTATAGAGTCGCTATTCAAGTAATCATAAAAGCACATGTTGGTTGGTTTCAATGGATGAGGCCATGACAACTTAAATTTTACAGTGCTTAAAAAATCAGAATGAATTGACTATTTTTAGATATACGTAATATAATATTATAAATCAAAACCAAATCCATTCCCAATGCGGAGAATATTTACGTCCACACTATAAACTTGCAAGCGTTTAGTTCTGAAAAAATGTTTTTCAACTGTTTTATACATGCGGACAGTTTGCACTCTTTGTTTTAAATTATGTGAAATCAAAAAATGACATTTTGAGGTAAATGAATCTAAAGATTCACATTGTCTTAACTAAACGTGATTATTTAAAAAAATGCATGATTTCATTTCCTTGCCGTGTTAAGTTAGTACCATCAGTAAAATCAAACACGTATTCTAAAATTTTCCATCACAGTTATCTAACCAAAAATGCACATTTCCATTTATGCATTTTTTTTATCAAGAAATGTTATAATAATCCATTTAAATTTTTGAAAGGCTTTGCCTTACTGCATTATTAACTTAACATGTATTTTGTTTTATTTATAATAGTCTAAAACTAAATATGTGACAGGTGTTATTAATGAGAAATATTTAACGGGTCGCTATTGAATAATTAAAAAATCTATGCATTGCCATTGTTAATTGATATTCTTCACTACATCAAATTGAATATTATGAAATGGTATCGTACGTGGTACGTATGAAAAACTACATTAATTTCAGATATTACAACTTGATAAAAATTTGGGTGTAGTTCGCATATTGATTGCATCTCTTTTTTATTGATTCCACATTTAATTAATTCTATCAAGGTTTCGCTCATGACGAGCATTTTCAACTGATACTGAATCAGTAGAATAAAATGCCTTTCCACCAAGTATTGACAGTAAGCTCTATGTTTTGTTTAAAAAATGTAATAACCCTTTAGCAATTATGGAAATGAGAATATAGACTATATCAGGGTGGGGAACCTTTTCATTTATAAAGGCCACATTCATTTATCTGATTCAACATAAGGCCGCAGTAAAAAAAAAACGTTGACACCCTTCCTCCTATTTTTTTCGACTGTCAAACATATAATGGGTTGATTACGCTCTTTTTCCTAACGCTTGCGTATAATTTTTTGATCAAAGTGAATATTTTGATCAAGTCAAAAGGTCACATCAGGGTAGACAAGACGCCGCAGATTCCCTTCTACTGGTCTTTATAATAGTTAGAAGAATTAAATGCAAAAGGAATGCTTAGTATTTATTTTTTTAATAAATATAATATGTCTGCTTTCTTATTATTATAAGAATTAAATTCAAAAGGAGTGCCCTATATTAATTTTTTAAATAAAAAAATTCTGCCTTAGCAATATATCTTTCTCGACCCAATTACTTTAACAGTTACAAAACTTGTCATAATTAAAAAAATAATCTTGTATCGCATGAAAATAATATTGTTTATTTTTTTATCTTATGCATATATACTGGTCATTAAAGAACTTAATTATAAAAACACCATTCAATCGTATTTTGAATGTCTAGTTAAGACGCGTTATAATAACGAACTTGCTGAGTTGTTCGTCAGCCCGAGGCAAGCATTCGACCCGCTTCCCATATTCATTGTCCAGCAACTTTTTGCATCGGCCATTAGTGGGACTGCCTGATGCTATCACACCGAGTGATTTACAAAAGTTCACTGACTTCTCAATAAATACGATCAGCACATAATGTGACTTCGAACAACTTTCTTTTGACATTTAATTATTAGTTGAAGTATGTATTATTATTCCAATTACCTGCAATAATAATAAAAGCAAATTTTAATAGACCTTTTATCGAATTATCAAATACCATACGTCAATTTTTTCAATAAATGTTTGTCATAATTCTTTAAATTATTATTTTTCGATGGCTTAAAAAAGCACGATACATCTCCATATATATAAAAGCAGACTTAACCTAGTGCTGTGTTCGACATTTGGTAATGAAAAATAAGAAAATGTTGTGCGGTGAAAATTATAATTTAGGAACAAGTTTTACGTTAAACAGACTTTTTTATCATTTTATAAATATTATATATGAACCTTCTAGAGGTGAAGTGAGCCAACTAGTAAAAAGGTAAAAAATTTATGTTGTACTTTCACAGTACAATCACGTCTTTACTTGGTGTTTTGGTGGATTGTATATTTTTATTTTACGAAGATGACACGATATTGCAAAGTGTATTAAATTAAATTACTTCACTTTTACCATACTTAAAAGACGTGAAGAATGTTACAACGCATTTAACTTTTTTTTTCTAAAATACCACTTGGCTCACTTCAACTCTAGTGGGCCCAATAATATGACATGATTATAAGTACTTTCTACGTTGCTACCTTTATTAAAATTAAATTACAATTTAAATGTGGCACACAGCATAGTAACATTACAAATAAATAAATATACACAAAAAGTAAATCGTCAAATTTGTATAAAACCATTTACGCTATTATTACATTGTATTAACACGCATAGTTTCTCATAAGATGCGAGAAAATTTTACCTATCACCAGTGTCACTAAGGTTAATATAGGGAAAGAACGCAATTCTATACAAAGAACTTCACAAGAAAGGTCTTCGAGAAAGTATTTTAAATGGTAAAATTATTATGTATACATAAATGTCACAAAATATTCGTAAAGAATATCATATTTTCCAGCACACACAATAGATTTTAAATGAATTAATATCTTGTTTAAAAAAACTAATATAACAAATGAATCGTAACCATCTCTTTAAAAGCGCTACAAAAACTTATTTGCCGAAACTTTTGCAAAGCTCCCGCGGGCGGAGACACAAACGTCCGTTATAACGACTTGCGTTTACTTAAATTATAACGGCTCGTCCGTTATTCTCGAAGATAATTTGGTACGTAAGGTAAATAGCATACAATATTCATGTCAAAGGCATTGATGCATGCGATTTCATCAACGGATTACATTGCAATATCAAAAATTATAAAAAAAACCATATGAAGTGTTCCAAGATACTGGAGATGTTGTTTATGCGTACTTATGCATTACTTTTATTTTTTTTTCGCTGCCGGAAATTTATGAAATATTGGTAACTGCGCGACCTTTAAAAAGTAGCGCCAAAAACAACATTGTATTGTACTTTTTAGATTTTAAAATGAGATACATTTTTTGTACCCGATACGCTTAATGATTTTGTCCGTTGTGAAACTCACAATGAGGTTAGAAAAATATTACCTTGGCTTTGAAGTCATTTTTCTGTTTACATTCTGTACGCGTTTAATTAAAATCTTAAAAAAAAACAAAATATATTTAGAATAGACAATTTGATTTTTTTCTAATGCATTAATGATTGATTGAAAATGTGTGATAATTTAATATTTTTTCGTCTTTTATACAGTTAAACATTTGATACTACAACTAATTGGTAATGCGCCAGTTATTTTGAAACACAAAATCATTCAGATAAACTCACGGATAAATATAACAAAATCACTCAAGATCAACTTGATGACAAAATATCTATGTCTAAGATTTAAAAATTCAAATCGAAAATAAAATGAAATTTCCAATTGAACTTACTTAACCTCTTGACAACCCATAAGATCGTCTGCTTATGAATTTTCTTTGCAAAAATATTTGTAATTTAGAAGCCAAATTTTGGTTAAAAAGATGATGAATGAAAATTTTCATTGTCAATAGCATACTTTACGAATATTAATGGTGGGAAAATACCTTCTCATCACGACATCAATAAAATTGTGTTTACTATTGAAAACAATTGCCTTTTTCGCATCCATGAGTTTCTTGTCACACTACCAATTATACAAACAATATAAGAGTGAAAGTAAAACAGTCTATTTTTTTCTATAATGATTGTTTGTTTTTAATGTACAGTGAAATTAAATATTTATATGAATATTTGTCGGAATCATACTTATTCTATTTAATTAAATTATTTTATCTCGAACTATGATATTATTATAATATAACCGATATCATATTTATTTGATTCATATTTAAAAAAGTGTTTAATTTCTTCTTTATCAAAATTTAAATGGTTACCGAAAAAATAAATTCATATTTTTTAAATCTAAATCAGATTTAATATCGGTTTGTCACAAAGATTATCTTTGTTAATTTATTAATTAATTCATATATGCAAGTACGTTACTTCAACTGTTCGCAAAGGATAGTAATTAAACACTAATTTGAACAATTCAAAATTATTATTTATTCCTTACAGACAGAGAATATTCAATTTTTAACAAACCATTGCTTGAAACTGAATCTTTTACGCTACAGAACTTTAAAAATAACAATGTGTCTTCACTTTAATATTTACCATAACCATTTCAGCGATATTTTTTTTATATTTTTACATAATTGAAGAACCGGGACGGAAATTATATATTTTAAGAAACGGTATATTTATTTACGCGGATTTTTCGAGCCCTGCCTAAAACTGATAATAAGGTATACCAACTTGTTAAGTAAATAAATAAATTTGAGCCAGAAGACTTAAAAGTACCTTTAATGGATTAAACAGATCAATTCAAAAAGTTCGAGTGTTACATGATCCATAGATTTGTTGTAGTGCGTAATTTGATATGTAAGTCTATCAATTGTTCGTGTATTTATTACTAGAAATGGGGCAGAGAAAATTATAGAACATCGCCACTAATGACAGCTGAAACTAAATACTTGTATGTAAATTTGAACGTATTATTTCAAATACAACAACTTGACTGTGCATCAGAAATAATATAATATCTTGGAAAAATAAACCCAGCAGCAAGCGATACGTTTCACTTGGTGCATTTAGAATTAACCTATTTCTCGCTTTGTTTGTTTTGTAAAATAATAGTGCTTTGTTTTAATATGTCGTGCAAACCAATTTACGATATTAATAAAGATGACAGCATTTCACAGAAACTGAAGAGTAAAATCTCATGTACTCTATATGTATATGTTATGGATTATAAAAAATCAACATTTTGATCCATACGATAATCAAATATCGTGCGTAATAATGAAGTAAGCGTTTATTAATAATAAGTTTCCTTTTTTTCTTGTATATTATATGTTATGTATGTAAGTATGTTTTTAAATACGCTAGCAACTTAGTTAAGGAGAAAGAAAGTTTGTTGAATCAATTAAAAACGTATTTATTAGGGAGTATATTAATTATAAGTCATTTTTAAATGACATCTTAAATTTACGAATTACGAATTAAGTAATGAAATATATTTTGCAGCTGTATTTTTTACAACATTGCTATTTTCGCACATAGTTTTGAAAAAAAAATGAATGAATTTGACGGCGGTAACTTCCTATAATCCATTTTAACTGTCAACCCATCTCATTTCGACGTGTGTCACTTTGATTTTCTACAAAATTTTTGTTGGCATGAGTGGTCGTGCTTTTTTCGTCATATTTCTTTGAGGAAAATATTTTGGCCCACTTCTAAGGAAAAACACCATTTTCTCTTCGTTTAATGATGAAACCGAATCTAATATGATTGACAGCATATTACGTTATAAATTGACAATTATTTTCGGAATTAGTAGGTGTAAGGTCTGAAATAGCATTTCTATCAGTGTCTGTGAATTTGTATAACTACTTATAAGCAACAATATCTGTCGAAATATACATATTTTACAACCCTAATTTTAATATGTAGAATTCATACAAATCCCCTTTTAATTTGGACTCTATTATGGACTACATGTTTATATAAAATCATTGCAAAAGACTATTAATTGGCTATAATTTTTTTTTCGGAAGTTGAGAATGCGTATTAAAGGTCAGAAGTGTGGATAAGAAGACTGAGTAACAAAAAAAACAACCCACCAAAACTACTTTTGGGTAAAAATTCATGAATAATAAAAATAAACATTGATAATTTTGGTATTTCATCACGCAAATGAATAGAAAAAAACGTCTTTATCGTAGCGTTACACGTAGAGCCACCTCTTGTGGAGGTTTGAATATTATAACCATAATCATAAACAAATTATATCACACATGTATGATATTTTATAATAATATAATATATTGATATGAAACACAACCCAAATTCAATATTTTTCCAAGGATTGACAATAGGTGACGTATTCTATGAAAGTATTCAAAAATCAGTAATATTTTATTATTTTTACCGCTATTGAAAGTTATTCTACTTTATTTCGAAGAATTATAATGTAAAATACCAATATAATTTTATTTATACTCTCTACGAGTATGTTAATGATTCTTTAAAACTTAAATAACCCGTCGCAATAAAGATGTGAGTGAACAACCATTGTTTTACTAAAATATCTGCTTATTTACTGATTCATAAAGTTCCATTTAGAAGTGGATATTTGAATTAAGAATTATCATACCAATTTGTGCATCGGTTATCAGTCTAAAATGTAGATAGTTTAAAAAAAAAGGTCGTTCGAAGATACAGACTTGATATACAGTGGAACCTCTCATAACGATCACTTCTTATAACGAGTAATTCGCATAGAGAGAAAAACAGATTGTGAAAAAAATGCTCCCTTAACGAGCAACATTTCGCATAACGAGTGACGCAGAGTTTTGGAAGATCATTTTCACATCGTTGTTCACAGTCAACGAGATTGTATCTTTGACCAATACCATGGGACTGGAGGTGGATAACAACAATATTGATGAGCTTGTGAAAGAGTTCAATCAAGAGCTGACCACCGAAAATCTTATGGAGTTGTATTGTTTTTCGCATTCCAGTTTGTTACACTCCTTAACAATTTATAAGTATGTAACTTTACTTTAATACACGTTAAAAATAAAAAAATAGCTTTTTTCCGGCATGAAACGCATTATTGTATTTTACATTGTTTTATATGGGATTTTTTTTTGCTTAACGAGTGTTCCACATAACGAGTAAGATTCTGTAACGAATTAAACTCGTTATGAGAGGTTCCACTGTAATGGATTTCAGATATAACAGGCAAAATATATGTTTGTCCAAATACGAATAAATTGGATATTGTACCAAACGGTATATAGCGGTGTCATTGTTCTATGGATGGCATCGAGAGCATTTCTGTTTAAAAACTGCACAAAATTGTATAAAACCAGTTTGGGGATTCCGAGAATTACGTAGAAGACCAACAAGAATTGCAATACCGGTTATATTTAACGATCCGAAAAACATGACTTTTATCTTGCCATATGTTTTTGTAATACCAGTGCACTGCTAATGAAAAATAAATTACTTATTTTAACAGATAAATTTGGTAATTAGAGATTTATTGTGTTCAAAGTAAAAAATACTATTTTGAATAATGTAGGAGAAATGTGCATTGGTACAAGATATTTTTTTATAACATCGTAAACTAAAGATTTATAACTAACACAAAAATAGAGTAACATAAAGTTATGTAAATACTAGGCAGTAGCAACACCTGATCCAAATACGCTTATTGCGCAGAACAATCCTACAGAAAGAGGTGTTGTGCTTTTCATACACTGCATAGCTTTGGTTCCACAAATAAAGACTGCTAAATCAACACATTTAAATGATAAACTGTAGTAGAAAACTAAGGTGATATGATCACTGATGAATTACTATATACTATTTAAAAATCATAAATTATAGCATTAAGATATATGTTAAGTTATTTTTATTAAACATATAAATATATATATATATATGTATGTTCGAAAAATAAAAGAATTGTAACGAGGTGTCAAGAAATATTTCAATTATTGTTCTGTCAAACGTTACATAACGCTACCTAATTTATTTAATTTCAAGACGTTTGCAAGGCTTCTTGAATGGTTTAATCCTGGTTATTTTTATTATAAATCCCGAGTCCGAGATGCCGTGATTGCAATCCCTAGTCACCACGCAATATCGGTAGACACGTGGAGATGAATCTGTTCAAGATGCAGGTGCATAAAACGGCGTACCGTAAACCATCTGAAATGCAGCGAACCGGTACATTGAACTAACAATATATACAGTGAAAATCTGTAATGTCAAATCTGTGTCAATTGCTCGCTAAACAGCAACGGAATTTTTGTCAGACTTTTTTGATCGTTGCGATGTTTATGATAGCAGTAAAAATGTGCATCCATATTTTGTGATAGTTATTTTAGTCATGTATTAAATCTTATAGTAAACAATAATAAATTCTTTTAGAATCTAAAATATACATATCCATAATCTGTGCTTCATCTAAAATTTAGATTAAGCACATTGTGTCACTCTCGTGAATTCAACATTTCACATTTTAATACATAGATGCGACTTACAAAACAACTTGATTTACTTTTAAAAATCATTTGTTTGTACTCATCATATTTTTAATCTAGACCACCATACATTATAATTTACTGATATTATATACTAGTAATTTTGCCTTCATTCGCTTACCAAACTCTCTCTCTCTTTCTCCCCACACACAAACTGAATCCGAATCGTGCATTGTGTTCAATCACAGTGTTATGTTGTGCGTTACAGACAGAAAAATAAAAAATCACAAATTTAAATTATTGGAATCAAACAGAATATAATAATTTAATATGTGCATGCTTTCCAGCCGGGTTCGTGATGTCGTTGGCTCCGTTTGCAAAGTTCCAAATCCCAGAACGAACATATTTTTCAATCGAGTCATGGAGTTCTGTTCAAAGGATGTCTAAAATTTCTCTTACTACAATACGATCCTTAAAATGAAGCGTAGCGAGAGCGATTAGCTACACAATAGTCCTGTTCTACCCCTATTCTTATATTCCTGATATCGCTGAAAAAAAGGTTGAGCAACTGAATAACAATCAGTTCTTGTATAAAAACATCTACCGTGATAAACTCCATTAGGAGTATGGAGTCACATTGCTTCATAATGAGAGCGAACAAGGTTTATAAAAAAATAAGAAAACAGATAATTACTGAGCAACATTAACTGTGGGATTTATTTTAATGTAAAAGAATTGATTGATTTCGCTCGAAAAAAGTAATAAAATAGTATTCATTGTTTTGTGTGAAGTCTAGAAACGTGCCCAACGATTTTTTTTACGCACGGGCACATTTAATTTGACTGTCGCTTTTTCCGACAATTGTATTCTTTTAAAAAAATATTAACGGTTTCTAAGTGTTTAGTGGTGGCCTAAAATAATGTGGGAAATGGAGATAAAAAATGTCATTACAATATCAACAAAATATAATATAACACACTTTATTTAAAGAGTAAAACATTTTATCAAGTTGTATATGGAAGGGAAGTTTATAGTTTGAAATAATTTAATCAGCTCGGTAAAATATTATATGTCAAAACCTGAAGCAAAGAAACTCGAAAATACTACAAACCGTAACGATGATTGTTTTCCAAAACGTGAAAAAAATATAAATGAATCATCATACGCCGTTTTGCTGTGTACAACACGTTCATACTGCAAGTTATGTTACTAGATGTGATTATTGTGAGAACCTAAACGATGATTGGTTTTAAGTGATGACAATTTGAAGTGAACAAAGCATCTGGAACACCATTCTCTCTTTTAGTAACAATTCCTGACTGTAATGCTTCACTTACAAGATACTAATGCAATGTTACAGTTGCATGTGAATGTCCATTATTTTCAATACTTTAACATCTTATATTAAAACATTATATACTATTTATCAAAATATAATTCACAGCTACCATATTTACAACAGAATATAACGGTACTCTTTCATACTACCGATAATTGTCAACTTTTCTGAAAACCAATTCAATTCTTTCGCACTGCCAGGGGCTTAAACATGGTGCAAGTTTAAAATAAGTTTGTATAATATTCTTATAAATAAAGATGATTTTATATTCGTTATCATTGTTTGATCTTTAAAATCAGTGTATTTGTTAGAAGCTGGTTTTGATTCTTAACCTTAACTGAAGTTGTTTTATCAATCAAAAAATAGCCATCAAATTAATATAAGAATTTGCCAATGAAGTAATCGCAATTCAGCATGTCTCTTTCGCCTTGCTTAGTTCGTACATGATATTAATATATTACATACTTTATTTTCAAAATACTGAATGATAATTCATTTTTAAATTAAACAAACCAAGTATAACAGTGATACATCTTGCTGCGATTCATAATCTATCAACTATCTAAACATAGTTCAATAAAAATTTGACAACAACCAGACAACTATTAACTCTCCTCGGCACAATGTTGATTGTTGACCCTGGCCCCGACCCAATGTTACAAACGGGGGAGCACAAAGTAATATTAATGTAATCATATATAACCTTTCAGTGTAAAACTACTTCAATAGAAACATTACATTATCTTCATACAGTATAAAAATAAAGTTTAAACATCACACAAGCAGTAGATAATACTTGCAATGTATATATTCCAATTCACTATTAAAGCCAAGTAATCTTCTCAAATGTATGAGATTAAAATAATATATTTTCCTAAATCAATATTTACGACCATGCCAAGTCTGAGGATATGAAACATCCTCATATATAATACGATCTGTCAATTTTTACGAATGGCTTTATTTAATATAAACGATGAACCTACATAATATCGAAAGATATTCAAATACAGAATACGATTTTTTTACGTCATCGAGTTTCCTACCCTGAAATAATAAAAAAAAAGTGATGCCAGCGCCGATGACGACGAGTATTGAAACAATTGAGCAACACGAAGTTAGTTAGGTGTGAAGTTTGAGCAGAATTGAGAAAACTTATGAATTGGCGCAAGCGTCAGACTTATTTGGCAGCGCCACCTGCAATAAAGTGAGCGCACTTCCGGGAAATCAAAATTTGAATCTTGCTCACCGTTTGACAGATCACCTTGAACGATTACGTTATACTTGAAGGTAACTAGCGACATCTGTTATTTTTAGGAATGCATTCATTGAAAAGTTCATATTATTTATTTTTATTTAAATAAACGGTAATATGAAATACATAAATACAGCATATTTTAATATCATTGTAATCGGTAGTTCAATATTCTCACTAATATAATTCATAAAGTACTAGATATACTACACATTATTTATCACTCGAGATCTTTATCATTGCAAACTCACTATTCTACCTTAATTATGAAACAAACATGTTCATTAATAATCGAAATATACAAAAAACCTTAATTTTATGGAAACATTAAACATTCAATTAGTTCATTCTTAGAAATATAATCTTTTCTTGTAAATTTCTGTGATAAGTAATTTTAACACTTTCAATATTTCATTCACAAAAGTCATAACAATAAATAATTCGACGTATCTTTTTTCACGATACTCTATTTTCAAAAAACTTTAATCACAAATCATCGTCACGCTTGTCAAATACAACAATAAATATTACTTCACAATACACAATAATACTTAAACATCACTGACATAGGTATCCCAAAGCGGCTTAATTCCGAGCAACAGTTATAATACAAATCTATTCGTTATCATTATCTCTGGGAGAAAATCCACGTTGTTGACCCATTTGCCTTTATAGTTGCTGAAATATGTTTCGCAATCAATAATAAATATCACCGTGACGCTTTTTGGCTCGAATGCTCATTTTCTAAATTGCAGAGATATTATAACAATATTTGAATTAATTTTCTAATAGAGGACACGGTTCACTCAAAACGTTGCAGTAAATCATACAGCATTAGCTGTTTGGTAACTTATTATGCCATCTTTCCAATTCATTGTTCAATTAATGTGCAATTAAAATCATCGTTAACTTTCATTTAATTAAACATATAAATTCTTCAAACATTGTATAAGTATTTGTTTTACGAGAAAACAAAATCATGAACAGGGAATAAATAGAATTAATAAAAGCAGATATGCACAAACAACCAATTGCGTCGATATTGTATAATTTAATATTGAAATTAGGGATGAAATATTAAATTCTGTCTTCCGAATCAGTAAAATATAACTGAATTATTTGCTATTTCGCCTCTAGCTAATAAATACATTATACATTTTAATATTATAATTTATTTTAAATATTTATTTCACATGTAATTTATTTTAATTTAAAAGTTACAAATATTGCAATTTTGACGATCACAATTTCATTTATAACATTCTTAAAACCAGACCTGCTAATAATTTACAAACTTCCCAACTTCGTACCATTTGGGAACTGATATTACTTTAAATGAGGGGCTTTTATGTGCGAGAATTATATCGAAAAGAATTAAATATTGATTAGCTGACAATTTTTCATTGACTGATTCATTTTTTTGTCACCAAACAGTTTAATACGGTGTAACGAACACATAACTTACGGCAATCCTGATGAAAATACGACTGTGACTATTCTCTACAACAAGTATTTTTGAAATTGGAAAAAGTTATCTGACTCATCAAAAAAACTACATACTAACAATGGACATGCAACTTGAAATATCGCTATAAAATTTGTATGATTTAGATAAAAATAATAATATTTGTATATATTATAATGTTTATCCTTGAAGAATGGCAACACCACCAATATTTCGTATTGCCTTTTAATCACTGATGACTGAGAAAATAAATTTCGAGTCTATCGTTAAAAAAATAATAAAATCAGTCGGAGGCTAAATGAAAAATCTGGCAAAAGTAACAACCATCTCGTATTTTATAGATAATGTTTCAAAAATTTTATTTCCACCAAATTGTTGTTTTTATTGGACATCATCTCGCGAAGGGCAGATTATTTTCACGCAGTTGATTGAACTCGCAACAAATATATCATGTCATCTGGCAGAAGAATTTATTTACACCAAGGTTAGGGTTACAATTTTTTTAAGTGACAGCTTACAATTTTCTCATTCTTTATTTTCTGACATATTTGTTATATAATCATACAAAATTTATATTATTAATGAACCCGTATATACAATTATTTAGGGTCTACAGATAGGAAAATTTATTATAATAAATTTATTACGATTTGACAATAATAATTATCCCGGTAAAATTGTATAGTAGGCAATATTATTTGTGCTTAATTTAATTTCATCTGTTTTTTAAGACTTAATTTAAACAATCAAAAAAAAAATTATTGCACTGTTAACATTTTTCACTCAAAAACAGTTTAGCTAATTTTTGAAAACATTATCGATGGTTTTTTGATAAAATCGAGTACTTTTAGAAATAGAACTATAGAAAAGTATGCATTGAAAATTTATTGTATTATATTTTAAAAATACAGTACATACATACAAAAAAGTGTTATTTGAACTATAATATTTCTTCGTAATCTATTTTTTTAGAAAAAAGATTAATTGTATGTATAAATTAAGCAATTCTACAGTACAATCAAAACCGGTTTACATACCAGTTTAAAATGTCATCACACTCAAACACTGTACATATTTTGAAATTTTGTGATAATTAGTACACATTTCGTGTTTTTTTTTTACAGATTTAGTTTCTATATCAATCAATTAGAGGGTAACAAATACTATTCTTCAGATTGAAAAAAAATCTATTGGTATATCAAAGATAATCAAATTTCATGAAATTATCAGTCATTAATCAGGAGTGTTACGTGTAACATCAAAACAGAATGAAAAATAAATCGTTTTCACAAAAAACCAGAGTAGAAAATAAACATGCAATGGCCATGGAAACCGGAAGGACATTATTTGGTAAATTTAGCTATCCAATAATGTTCTAGTAAAATCGTAAGACCACAACGCTGGCACAAGTCGCGCTGAATGTGCTAATTAAAGAAGTGGTTCTGTGAAAGTACCTGGCAACAAAAAACCTTACACGTTGGAAATAACTGGGAAGGCCTTCTTTCAGAAGTGTATCGACATATTTCGCTTCATACTGTACTGTACTGCTCGATTTAAGGTTCAAAAACCAGAATGAGCTAATTTATCAATGTGTTCCCAAAAACATTTACGTATGCGATTCGAACGATTCAAATTTAATAATTAAATTCCACCAAGCACCTTCAGTCGAAATCTTAAATTATTTACGTATGCGATGTTTATATCCCTTCCCACTTGCCATAAAAATATGTTAAGCGCTTTAATAGCAAGTTAGGCATGCTTAAGTTTTCAATGAACAAAAATAGAAATGCATATGCTTCACCTTGATAGCAGAAAAACACGGAGGATACATTGATAGATATGTAACCAAATAAGAAGATATTTTTTAAATAATAGCTGTCTTATAAATTCGACTCTTTGATTATTGTAATTATTGTGTGCAAACATACAACTGTGCATTGTTGGTAACCCTAACCAAGATATACAAAACGACAGAGTAATATATGTATTTTATGAATTCGTTTTATATTTCTTCTATGCTACTCTAGACATTTGCGTCAGAACACATTTTGAAATTGCGAAAAACCAAATTCCGCGACAGCTGTGCCAAGGGTCAAATGTTTGTAGCTATAATGAAAACAAACCGGCATGATTTAACGGCATCAAAGGAAACCACTTCAATTTAAGATCATGATATAAATTAAATTCTATCAAAATCATCATTATATACAAGTTAATCAGCAAAGCAATTATTTTATTCATATGAAAAGCATAAATACACAATGAACAATGAACTCCTTACATTTATTATCAAATAAACGTTAATATTATACAAAATATAACAATGAGCCTGTTACAAGCTTATCACAACTTATATCTTGTCACTTGCGCCCTATTATCTTGTCATAAAAAACCGTTACCAACACTCGTTAGATTTAAAAATTAAATTGTTTTACTTTGCTAACGGACTAACAATTGAAAACTTGTGTGCTTCGATGCATAAGTGTACAATTGAGAAAATCACAATTGCAGTGACCCAATTCGGCCAAATTAAAATGGTATCTTATTGTGTTCAATTTTTAAATGTGGAACTGGAGCACGTTCACAAATGCTTCATCACATGGAGGGCACCATTGTGAGCGCTTGTTGAAAATATCGGCCGATATGAACAAGCTTAGTTTCCATCGTCGAAAACAGAGGCGTCGGGTTTTGGCGCCAACGCAAACAACCTTGCGGCGGAGCGTCGTGACGCCGTGACGTCACGTCTGCAGGAATGTGACACACGTTCAGTTTTGACGATTATACAACCCCGACGTGTTTACGGTATCTAATCGCCTTTCTTTTGTCACCTGATAATTCCGTCGACGACATGTCTTTTTTTCGTTATAAAATAAATGACTAGCTTGCATTACACCACTCGGCCTCTCAACCTTTTGATTCTCTTGCTAATCTACGAGGAAAAAAATTTAATGATATTATCATGACTATCTCAAAAATATTTGCTTCTTCATTTTTACTAATCGAGAAACATAAAAGATAGGTATGAATTATAAGTAAATATTTAAAAATAATAAAAAACATTTTTTGGTATTACTAATAATAAATGTTGTGTAAAAGTCAGGACCAGTTTCGCTCAATATTATTAGCATCAGTTTATAATGCTTGTAAAAAGATAAAATGATCATCATCTTTATAAAAAATGTAAAATCAATGCAAAGAACTGTGCCTATTTTTTCAAATATAATTCCTTTCCATCACGAATCTGAATATTTACTGATCAAAATATTATAAAATGCTTATTTAAATGAAAGTTAATTATGTAGTATGTTTTTCTTATATCACAATCATACTTATACTTTGTATTATAATACTATAATTATAAAAATACACATTTCGTTGTTTGTGAAATAAATTGAAATATATGATTATTAAATCCAGAGCAGTCATTAAAAAAAATGACTCCGACATTGACCCACAATACGATTCTTACTCCGGTTATTAAAACATTAAATTTAGTTTTATTTTACAATTCTTGGTTTTGAAATTCATAACGTACTTATACATGTATTGACAGGTCAAAAAACTGGTATTTACTTGCATTTTTTAAAATTAAACAAAACAGAGTGAGAAAATTAATTAAAACACGAGAAAAACAAACAGATATAAATGCTCTCTATCTTGGATCAGTGTAAATTCATTTTCGCCGCCGTCGCGAGGGCCCTGCATATTCATTATATTTTATACAATACTGGCATACACTATTTTTTATTTATTCTAGACAATTTAAAAAATGTGTCTAAGTCGCGCGGTTTTTTACCATTACGTCTACAAAGCCCTGATACAATAACACTTGTCTTCGTTTGAAATTTAAGTAACATAAAGTATTAAACAAGGCCAATATTTAAAATTTTGAGAAATATTTTCAGTTTGTTTTTATTGATAGTGCGTCACTTTACAGCTGTTTTTTGGCGGGAACTTCTAGCCAACGTTTCGCGACATGATTTAAGTGTTCCGAATGTTGTTTTTTGTGAAACTATATTTTTTAATTATGTCGTGCTTAATTTATGCTTTCAATATTGGCGTTCGATTAATTTGTGCCAAATATATTGTTCGGTAATGACCCCAATTGACTAAATTGTGCCACGCTGTCAATTTTTAGGTTAAGCATTCGTTATATTGTCAACTACGTGTTGTGCGATCAGTCGAGCCCTGATAAGAAAATATTAAAAATGCTTTCAATTAAAAAGCCTTGCACAGCCAAATAATTTCGTTTTGATATCTGATCAAACCGCAATCGCTCTTGACGTGAATAATTGACATAGGATCACGTGTGATGAAAAAACCCACACAAAATTACCTGAAATATACCTCATCGTGATATTTTATAATTTCATTTTTACTGTTCACGCATTCACGAATCACGTTCATACACTTAACCATTGTGCCATACTTTAAACACCGTCATTATTTTACATTATCTAAAATCCAGTAATATATCCAGTAAGGTTTCACCAGTCTTGTGGCCGAGTTTTAAATGCTCTTCGACTTGCATTCATTCAGTACGAGATCAAGAGGTATCTGCGAATGGAAGCTTTGATGCATAAGTTTTTCAATTGATTGATTTTTTTTATTTCATAAGGCATTTATGTTTTTCAATGACCTTTTCATTTCTGATATAAGTTCAATTTTTATCCGTTCCTAAAATAGGGTGTAGGGTCCGATTACTTTCATATTTCTACTTTTCTACAAATGTACTTTTTTAGAACTCTAAATTGACCGACTGATTTTGAGACAGTTTCTGTCTATAAACTATAAAACGAAGCACTGTATAAAATAATAGAAACCAAATTTCTTATTATTCGAACAGGTAAGTCGTTGAATAATAATATATTCTTCACTGTCCGCATATAGATGCATGCACGCATCCTTAAAGACAACTTCCTGTTGCATTAGTGAATACAATAGTAAGCATGATTTTATATTCCTCCAAAAGCTTCTTAAAGAACAATGAATGAGAGGCGATGAAAAAACAGTCATTATCATTTATTGTTTGAAAGTTTTGTATTATCAGTAATAACATCATTAATAAATGTAACACTGTCTGCTTCTAATCTGTGGAGGAATAATTTTATAAGGTACAATGAAAACAAATACAGGAATAGTGTAAATTTTACGTGTTATTTAATCATTTGATCCGCTTTTGCAGAACTACTTAACCTTGTTAATTGAATATAGAAATAAAAAAGGCACAAAGTAGCAAAAAAAGTAAGTAAACTCGCATTTTTTTTTGAGACGTAGTGCCTTTTTTATTTCGTGTATTCAATTGATCAAATTATAATACTGTTTCTGAATTTTATTCACAGTATATTAAATGACTATATTATATTGGTTATATTAAAAATTACGCCATTTTTTGTACTTATACCACTCTTTTAATTAAGATCACGAGTTATTTCACTCATCACAAACATTATCGACTTATGAATGAATGAAAATAGTCGTAATCTTTATTTGAAAAATTTGGAATTAGAAGAAAGAAAATGTAAATACTTTTTTATCACGAATTGGCAATCAACACCAAAAAGTGATGGTATTATTTGTTAGTATGGCAAGTGTTTACTTTTCTTAAATATAATTTTATTATAAAAACTCTGGCTACCTTATATATGTATATTTTTAAAATTACTGGCAACGATGACTACTTAGTGTAAAAACATACATTTTGTAAGTGTTTTCATTGTCCTGTCGACTTCAACTGGTCTGCTTACTTATTACGAATCAAATAAACAAAGAATGCCCTGATGACAAACGAGTTTAAAGTCATTTTGAGCTAGGTACGTGTGTGCATTATTAATCCAAAGCATCTACATGAGGTAGTTTGTAAATAAGAAATAAAATCGACGAATCAAGTAGATTTTGTTTTTATTTTAATGTCAAATTTGTGTTATTTTTTTAGTTTTTTCACAGCACAATGGATATTGTCAGAAATAGCATTGGAATTCTCTAACATTTAAAATGCCCTCGCAAAAGTTGTATTTATTATGTAAGTTATAGGGTTTCTTTCGTTCTTGAATTTAAGGAAAATAAAATGCCATTTTTTTAATATCTTACAGTCTTTCTTCTTTCAGACAGCTTAGAAAACTTTGGCAAGGAATCAAAAGACAATGTATGCATTTTGCAATTATTCAGTGCGGTTGCTATAACGTTGCGGTAATAAAAAGACGGTTCATCATTTTTTTAAATTAAAAAACTGAAAATATATTGCAACCGAATGTTTTTGCGTAGCAAATTTTTGAAAAAAAAATGATATAAATTTTAACAGTAAACGAATTTATATTTGATACGTTAAACTATACCTTGCTGAGTATTTTTTATTCTTGAAATACACGCACTTGTCTCATTAGTATTTATTTTTAATAATGCAAATGGTTTCCAGTGTATTTAAATGTATAAATCATATAAATGATATTGCTTGAACAAAATGCTGTAGCTTTACTGCTTTCAATCTAGAGTTACTATTGTTTAAGACACTAAGAACTTTCTGAACACCTGAAAATCATCCATCTTACAATTACGGTTTTAGTGTTCCGTAATACTATGTTTTATTCTGATGGGCATTATCACAATCGTTTACACTTCATATATAGTAAAATCTAAAACATCCGGACCTTTATTATTAAGGTTGTTTAAATAAAAACAACGTTTACGAATTTGCTGCTATAATAATGAAAAAAAAAACATCAGTTTCAACAAGAAAATTATTTTAAAAGATTGCTTCTACGTGAATTCATTACAAACTTTAAAATTTATTAGGAACAAAATGTTGTTAAGATCATAAATAAATTCCAGTATTTCAGTAAAATGTTATATAGGAGACATCACGGGAGTAATGGAACAAATTTTGTCTGCTAAATGCGACGAAAAAGATGTCGCTGAGTGTTTAAATTGCAATGAGAACGATCAGCGGCGTAGCCACCTCATAGCGGAGCCATGCAATGCATGAGGGCCCAGCAAAAGAGTGGCCCAAATTTCTACATACTCAATATAACAAATTGCTAAGGAGTTCTTTGTGTGAAGTTTGCATGTGGGTCCCAAATTTCTAGCTACGCCAGTGCGAATGATCATCGATTGCAAAGATTGATTGATAGCGTTATGACTATTGGACAAAAACTGCATAACAAAGCACCTTACCACATTCAAAAATACTTTAATCGACCGCTACCTTTTTCACAATTTAAAGAAGCACCATGTTTGCTTTTGTTATTATTCTTAATGTACGTATCTCAGCCAAATGCAGTCAACACATGTTTTGAATCATATATTTTTTCTCAGCGCATATATTCGAACGCATAATGTACATTTGAGTGACTAATATCAAAACAAAGCCGAAATTAAATACGCAAAAATACCCACTCAAAAATCGTCTGGCTTTTAAAAAAGTTCTTCAAACTTCGTACGTATTATGTTTTTTTGCTATTGTTCTTATGTAAATTAAGCGTAATTTAGTTTGGTTATGACAACCAGATGATATGTTGAATTGACAATTTGGTGAAGTGCCATTTTGGTTTACAACCGTAACATGCATTACTGGCATTAGTACGCTGGCATAAAAAAATATGACAGCTCTAATTTATTAAACCAAACGAAAACATCAAAACAATAAATGATAAGTATGTGTGTAATCACGAAGAATACTACCGAGAAAAAATGATTATATTCGATGATTGAAAGTCATAAAATATTTTCTGCACAAAATGTAATAATGTAAGTAGTACATTGATAAACATAAACTGTGTGTTTACGTATTCCGAATTATAAGTAAAACAGTTGTAAACTAGCAATATGTATACAGAAACGATCTACATAGTGAGCCAGTTCATCGACGATTGTTTATTGTTATGATAAAAATTCAGTATGCAAAGGTATTTTAAGCGAGGAAAACATTGACGTATCTCGTTCATTATTTAGAGGAGTCTCAGTTAATTAATGTTGAATGTAAGAAAAATGAAATATTAATAGTTTGTTTAAATTAATCAAGTGAGTAAGGGAATTTAGCAAGATAATATTCGCAACATCGCCTATGAGTAAGAATTGCTTAGAGTCTTACACAACGCCGGTGATGTTATCGTTTTATGATGTCTACCGAAGAAGAATAATTGAGCTATAGATGTACCTTTTCCAAAAGTTCTATCTCAAATATTTTAATCCTGCGGTGCTATTCCCGCGTGCATAAAACTTATTCTGAACGGTCTGAAACACTCAACAGAGTCACGTTTTGAATATACAGAAAGTTTAACACAATTATGTGTTGAGTATTTTAGACTGTCCAAATAAGTGTTTAAGCGGAGGAATAGCACAATACGTTACGAAAAATGCAAAACTGCTAAAACTAAGAATAAATGAAAAAAATATATGGACGAAATATTTAGTGGTAAAATGCATAGTGTTCACCAAAGTTTGACTGTATGCACCACACAGACAGCCTGCACATAATAGTTAATTGTAAATTAACACTTAAGTACCGAAACGTTGAAAAAGGATCGAGGAGCTATGGGGTTCAAATTGGCCCCAGAAATTTTTTCGTTATATTTTCATTGTATTAACGCGAAATCATTGAAGATTACAATAAATACTTGTAAGATATTATTGGTATTTAGCGAATGTTTGAAATAATAAGAATTTCGCAATATGAATACACCCCATCGGCACTCAAAGGTTAAACAATAAAAATTGTAGCTATTATTTTGTTCATTAAGCTTATATTTTGGGAAGACACAGCGTAATGCTTATTGCTAGCAATTATTAAACGTTTATTTATTGATTATTTTTTTACATATCTTATCATAGTTTACAATCATTTATTATTTTCAATTCATTTATAGAAACTTCACTGAGCTTGTATTGTACCGTTTATTTTCTTAATAAAAAACCTAATTTTATAAAACGGACATCTAACCCCGTATGAGTCCGCTGTATAGGGTTTCTAATGTATGTATATGTTACAATTTTAAATGAAAGCTTTTAAAGTGTTTTTAAGCAACTAATATTAAGTAAATATATGGCAATGTATGCACAATGCGCATTCGGAAAAGTTACAGTATAACTCCTCCCCTGTTGATCAACTTTGAAAAAGACTCATGTAAAATGTCACAAATGCTGGAAATTTATGAATGTTTACTGTTATAATGAATAATGTTTGACATGGATTATAAAAATGTATTGATAAATATAGTAAAATAACAAATTCAAGAACGACAGATCAGAGTTCTACTGTTTTATCTACGCCACTGATTTCTTCTCATAAAAATAGAATATCATAAGTTTTTTTTTCAATCACAATAAAATATTGTTGAATCTCTGCCAGTATTATAGAGATATAATCGCAACCGCATTTTTTGCTTTAAACTCAGATGGCATTATGTAAAAAAGAAAATTGAATCGTCAAAGACGAACGCTTCGCTTGAGTTTGGTCTGTACGAAAACTATTTTGGTAATTAGTGACTAAGAATGTTTGGCTTCTCGGATCAGTTGAGCATTTAGTAAAGATGCTGGCTTTTGTCTGCATATTACAATACCAAAGAATTCAACAATATACGGCTAACTGAATTCCTTGAATCTGTTTTTGCTATTGTTCGCTGTGTTCATAACTGTATGAGATATTAAAAACTATGTATTGTATATTTTTTCGATTTTTTATTATTGTAAAGAGCACGATATCGATAGTATTACATTCACATCTAGTATCGTCATGTTTTAACTATCAGATATCGTGTGATAAATTTATTATAGATATAAGAAGGCGTACCAATAATATTTGTTTATATGGAAAAACAAAATATTACAGGAGAGAGGAAAACCACTGCCAAATAAATAACAACATTTCAACTTGCAAATTATGCACGTTTATTTTCCGTTCTCATTTGTTTATGTTTCTTAATACTCCCACTGACACTGACAGCGATATGTTGTCCACCATTTTACAAATTGTAATAGCATAGACATAACATAGATTTTTTACTAAAAATTTCTATATAATGAAATTTTAATTTCTTACGCTGTGTATACTATCATAAAGATTCATTTAAAATTACTTTTGACACTGATGTATTATAAAGACACTTTTATATGGATGAGTTCAATTAACTTTAATGTATGAAATATGCCAAAGTTTTCACTCCATTG
This sequence comes from Himalopsyche anomala, assembly GCA_031772345.1. Taxonomy (NCBI): domain Eukaryota; kingdom Metazoa; phylum Arthropoda; class Insecta; order Trichoptera; family Rhyacophilidae; genus Himalopsyche; species Himalopsyche anomala. The sequence continues at coordinate 10,001,281 of CM062830.1, forward strand.
TAATCATACAATCCTTTTTGAGTAAAAATACTTATCTTATATTTTCTTTATTTTACTGTTTTCTATTATGATGTTTTTGTTGTTGTTTTAATGAGCGCAGTAAAAAGTCAAATGTCATTGTCAAGGTGACAATATTAGAACATTGATATAACGAATCAGCATGTAATTACTACTTTATAGAACATCATCAATGAAGTAAAAATATATCTAAGTATTTATTTAGTTCAAAAGTGGCTCATAAGTTTTTGCATACATATATCATGTGCAAGTATAAATAGGTTTAAAAAGGCACAGCAATTATCTTTCGGGCAGCTATATATCGTCTACAAACATTCTTTACTTTATCATTGTTTTTTCAATCCTAGATCATAAGAATTCAACATATTTTGAAGAGACAATATTTATGACACAACCTTATATCGCCACCGTACTCACAAAGGTTGGTAAAGGAAAGTTTTTAAAAAAGAACATTATATTATATCGGTAATTATTATTAATAATTATTAATGCTGGCTTAAAGTCAAAACAATTATTGTCCTTGCCAATTGGTTCATAACTTTATTAGTGTCAGATTGAAATAAATGCATATTTCTGTATTTGATATTAAAATTATCTATTTAACACAAAATATCGAAGCTCTAGAGGCTTTCTCTTAAAAGCTGAAATTATTCATTAGCTGTTTTCTTATAAATAACAATTTGTTACTTTTATTTACCAACGTCTGTCAGTATATTGACTGTATATTTTGTTTCAATAATTATTCACTTAATGTGTTACATATTATGGACTATCGATGGAGCATCCTATCAAAAGTTTTTTTAACGATTTTTGTTATTCAGTTGATTAACTTTCCATTTTTGAAAGAATAAAAGTAGAAGATTGGAACTAAGAAACTACTAATAATTAGATAATCGCTGTCACTACGACCGAATTTAAAGATTTCACAGATGCGAGGTGATTGTAGCTTTATCTACATAATTAGATGGAACACAATTGTTTGAATTAGTATTTAACTAAAATTACTCAGGAAAAGAAAGTCAAAAAAAATAAAAAAGCGTATTTATTTAATTGAAAATTATACTATGAGCAATATGGTTGGTAGCCATCTCAACAGCGTGCTATTGTTAAAACAATAAACAGATTTACTCGGCTGGTGAACATTTTCAACTAAAAAAAGACAGAAGTTCCAGTTTAATTGTTTGTTTTATTTTTTATTTTATGCACGATACCTAGATAGTCATTCTACTCAGAATATCACAACATTGTTACGAAAACAGCCTTTTAAAAAGATACTTTAATACCTTGACCGGTTTATTCGTGTTTGATCATAAGATGAGAGAAAACGAACTTCTATGAAAATGCATACGAGGAACTGTTTTTTTTTCAAATATATCACGGTACTTGTATAGAAACTAATATATGTATGTATTTCAGTGTATGTAGGTAATTTCAAGTGTCAACTTTGGAAAATTCAACAATATGCTTATAATAATAATTGTGTATTAAATTGCGTTCAAGTATAAATAATTTCCTTTTAAATATTAATACAATTGATTATCATTTGTTTGATTCTTTTTTTGAAATTGATTTTTCTGAAAAACAAAATATTTGACAGATTTATTATTTACTACTGCAGGTGTTGAGCTTCGGCTTGTCTCTTGCGACATTTTTGCTGGCTTATAAACATATGCATTTCTTTATTTTTATTTATCCAAATCACAGTCCTACAAATATTTTTGACATGAATCTTCAAGTATTCATTATGACAATCATTTCGTTGTAAGATAAACTTTTTTAAATGATAGCTCTTAATTGTGTTTCCTTGCAGCAACGATACACGCATCTGCAGTATCTGTCATAAAAACTTTTTATCGGAAAATCTAATTTTGAATAAATTTATATTCAATATTTGTGTGATTATCATATCACACGCAAAATTAAACGATGTACTATTCAAATATCTAAAAAAATAATCACGCTTGAACGCATGAATCTAGGTCAAAAATATACATATTCGTAATGTGTTTAATGAGTACAATTTGTGTGTTCAATTTTTACAGACCTAAAAGCCAGATGAAGGAAAATTTTGGTATAAATGTCTTTTAGCCTGAATAATAAAAAGTACAGTTATTAAACAGGGTGGGGACAATACTGTACTCGTATAGAAAAACTCTGGAAATCATTGAAGAAATGGTAATAAAAAAATTATTCAACTTTACAAATACAGTGGAGCTCCGAACAATAATTGTTCACGCATTCGTCGTTTTCTTACATTGAATCATTATCTTTATCGTTAGCTTTGAGACTTTCTCGCATGCATCGTTTTTTAGGTTCCTTTAAAAAAGGATTCAAGTAGTTAAGAGTTCTACTGGATACGAAAAAATCAAGTAGTATTTTATCATCCGTATGATAAAGGCAAATAATATGTTGAATTAAATGTCAGTAATTACATATATATATATATTTTAATATACTAATATCTTTCTTTGTTGTCGATTTCAACCCGGTGTTAGCAAACTTTGAGCGTATGTTTCTCGGTAAACGATTACACATGTATTTACGATGTGAGTCTGTTTAATTGGTTATGGGATTTTGCCAAAACAAGATGGCTAATATTTCTGTGCAAATCTCAAACACTGCTTCACAGTAATAATAATAATAATAAGTATGAACCTACAAAGTAACGCTAAGTAAATTCGTTTCGCTATGGGAAATCTTTGCGTCACGGAAAACGACGTCAAATAAAATTGTATTAATAAGTCCATTCACGGGGACCACTGGTAACGTATTAAGTACCAAAACTTTTCAACAAATTAGATTTCGGATAGACATCAACAGCTGTTTTTGTGTCACTCTGTTGTCAACAGATAGTCAATATACATAAAAGAAACACATGTGTCGCATTCATTAATTTCTCTAAAAAATCTCATTTAGAGACCGAGGACCCTTGAGTGTCATTGACGAGACAGCTTAATCACACTTCTCCCTTTCTTTTAGTAAATTACTCTTCTTAACTTTTAACTAAGTTATATATCAACTGCCATTTTATAAGAATTCTGTATTTAAACATTTTATAAAAAAAAATATAATTAATTGTTTCTTAAAGTATCATTAAAATATTTTAACTAATCCTTTATTAACCTTTTAACTTATTTCTATAGTTTAATATATCAAAGACTTGTATGTATTAATAAGTTAGAATTGAAATCAACTTTTGCTCAGTATTTAATGATACATATTAAGTATTTATTCTATTGATCTGTACTTTAACCAGTCCAGTTTTATGTTGACAAACAAACCTAGCCTAGCCGCATTTTTATAACCAACATAGTCTATGACTATAACTTTAGCAATCATTTGACAGTTTTCCCCAACAAAAGTCGTCACGTCGTTTGAATATGCGTTTGTTTAGTATTTGGATTTACGTTTTTAAGTAAATTACTATACATAGTGAAGTATAGTAGCTGTCGTTGAACGCCGAGAAGTGAGTGACAAGAGCTGTAATAGGTGAATGTGGGTGAATCGAACTTGGTTGAATACATGAGATAGTAAATGTTACCGAATATAATATCTTCACCGTGCTGGCAGACCTCGGTAAGTAAAAGAGCTTCTAGCATCGATATGTTATGTTACATAGTTAATTATGATATCAAAATATAGATAAATTTATGCCAATCTAACACAAATGAGTTTAAAATTAATAGACAGGGACAATATTGTCTACTTTTAAAATAGCATTTATAATAATTTCTGATTAAAAATAATGTTTTTACCGAACTAGTACAATAGCTGCAAGAACTGAGTTATTCCAGGCAAATAAATGACGTAAAAAAATCACTTTGTATGCCTAATTATGTTTTATCAATTGTATTACTTCAACTACTGCAACGATATGTTACTTTCTTCCGACTATATATATAATACATATTTTTAAACTTTAACTTTTAGTTATTTTGCCGTGTAAAACGACGAAAAGTATTTCTAGTTCAATGGCTATCCAATTCCAACAAATAACAATATTATTATATCCGTTGTAATAAATACAATTTAAAAAAATCTAGTACTGTTATTTACATTATCCGTTTATTCGAATTGTACTTTTTTTGATAACCACAATATTTTACGTGATTTATTTGAGCATCTTTATTGTTTCATTGACGCACCGATATTTTTGTGCTTACTTTGTTGCTTGTACTTGATACTAATGCATTAATACTCAAATGAAGAAAATAAATTACATATTTGTTATTTAATTTCACTGCGGTTTTAACTCCGATTATATAATTATTGTATTTATGTTCACCATTATTGCTATGCAATTTCCGAAACATGCATTAACTATACACAAAAGATGCTCAGTGCCATGTTTAGATTATTGTGTTGGAAATATATGGAATTTATCATTTTTGTGATGTGCTTATTTTATGTTGGTAGTAGGGATTCAAAATACTTGCTGAAAGCAAATATTCGAATATCGAATGTAAAAACCTTATGGTATTCGAATCATATAATGTACAAATTTTATCATGTTTTTTTTTTTTGATTGATTTTTTTTATATCTGACGAGACGTATTCATTGTTGTTAATACATATTAGTTTTCAGCACGTGTTTTGTATGAGTATTACAGTATTTTAAATAAACAAAAAAGATTACATCAAGGTACATTTCAACGTCGAATATCATTTTTTGTTAACGTGGTTTAATTAATATACATTAATACTATGAACGCATAATTTGAATATTTTTTTCAAATACACGAATATCAAAAAACAACCAAATATATTTGAATATTAAATATTCAAATATTATAATTTTATAATAATGTAAATGCATAATATTTTACAAACATGACATTTTCATATACATTATGTTTGTACCCCCAATCAATGACTATTTAAAATTTTAAATCCATTCGCATTAAAAAAAAAAATTTGACAGTAATTTGAATTGATTGTACGACATTTATGTTAACGTACATACAAAAATTTATTTTCCACCCTTTCATTCCTGAAATAAAAGGTGGCGTAGCGAGGGCGATTAGTCAACCACTAATTCTGTTCTAGCTTTTTAGTTATATCCCTAGTATCTACAAAAAATAGAGGTACATACACTTTTTTTAAATAAAAAAATATGTTTCTTTTCTTCACTTCTTTTTATGGTGATATCGCATTACTAATGAGCACTGTCATTTTCCATGTGCCTAATTGAGTTAACGTTCCAATTTTTGGCATTTATTTACAATATAATCGAAAACATAATGTTCGGAAACATATTCTGACATCTGCTATTTAGATGCAAGATATTGGATATAAATTTTCATAAATAAAAACTCACATCAAGATTAATCTCTCGAGTGTCTGGCATGATGGTGTACATACTGATCAAATGGCAGCACTGTGGATTTGCGCGGCTAATACAAGTGCAGCCAACCGTGCCAACTTACTAAGAAAGGTTGCAATTTATTTGCTTTATTATTATTATTACTTGTTTACAGTACTCGATCTTCACGATCAAAACCAGAGCATAACTAATAACTTTTAGTTCGATGTTTTGCTCCACTTCCTTATACAAGGTATCTGATTTTCCAGCAGCTGTTATCAAATACCGTTAAATATTTTACTGACATTTTCTAGTACCTAAGTTAAAATGTAATACATGCAAACTATCCTGGCAAATAAATAAACTTGACAGTCAAACAGCTCTGATATCAAATGCAAAAACGATTATGACGCTGTCCCTCTTGATTATTTACATATGTTCTTCCGTCGTCCGTTTTATGGTCACCTCTATCATTTTTAATTAAACAATGCTTAACCCTTTCCTAAATAAGCTGTGTAAATAGTACACATACCTTCTAATAACTTACATTTCTATGTATATATGTATGTATAATAAATACTCGGCTTAAACTTCAGGTATTCTTCCCTTACACATTTACGCATTGAGTAATGCAATAATAGTAGTAATGTAGTAGTGTTATATATATGTGATGATTCACTCACGGTTGCCTGATGTGTAACAAATACACAGCTCAGGAGCGCGTGCTTTTTGTTTGCATAGTAAGGAAAGGGTTAACAACCATTCAGAAAAAAATAAAATACTGATGATAATATGCCACGTGGTATCAATTTTCTCGCTTTTAGTATTGAATTTATTGAAGTAAAAGTTAATCTTAATATTTAGATCTTACTTCAAACAATCTATTGGAAAACACTTATATTTATTACTGGCACAGCAAGGAACCATAAATGTCATAAAAAATCTTTAAAATTCATTTCGCTAATTTTACACATCACTATTTTTACTGGATTGGTAGGCTTAAATATAATAAATTTTATTTAATATAAACAATATATATATGTTTTTATCGCTTAATATTATTCGTATGAAATGTGTATTTTAATTATAATTCATTTGAATATTTTTCGTTGTAATAATGAAATAAAATATATGAACTCTTTTTCCACACTTATACCGATGGAATTTAATATTAGAAAGTTTTTTACGTATTATTTAAAAAATTAATCAACAAAAAAATCTGGAGCGAACACGTGGAAAAATAATTAAAGCTTAGCAACAAAACTCTCGCTGAAGAAGATTTGAATACCGCAATATATATGTACGAGCAACTCAATATCAAAGTTATGGAGAAGGTGTTAATGACAGATCCTATATCTTAATGATATTATTTGAAGAAGACATTTTCAAATAAATATATAATATATATCTGGGCTCACTAGGTCAATACAAACCTCGTTATTTTAAAACCGTGTCATATGGACACATAATAATTTATCTGAGTGGGTTTCTTTTTTAGCGAAAACTAACTGTAAATCAGTCGCTCATTTTCTCCACTCGGAAAAGTTAAGAAAAAACGGATACGGTAAATAAAGGATAAATCGTAAGCTAATCGTTTTCTTTACGTCATATTTTCAGCATAGGATTATTGAAAACATGTATTCATGGATGTTCCCAGTCAAGGATTGAAGACCGTGACCACACAAACAAATATCTCAACAGGGCTACAATAACTTTTTTTAATTTTGGTTAGTGAATATTGTATATAAATAGATCATAAGACGCATAAAATACGTTTTTTTTTAATTACAAATATTCAGTGACCTCTGCGTAGCCTACGTGTTAACCTCATTTGCCCTGTAAATCTCATGAAACACTGAAAAGACTAATGGTGTTAAATAACACATGTTTAAAATTACTTTGGCGATATGTAAAGTCCTTTGTTTACGTCTTAGACAAAGTTTCTTGAATGCAATTCTCGAGTGCGAACTGTCAAGTTTTGCATGCCACTTCAATATTTCTTGTGCGTGTGAAAATTGTACATTTCGTAAGTAAACGAACATATTATTCTGAGCTTGCAAACTGCGCAATGAGAAAAATATATTTCAGTTTGTATTTCGACAACAGTTTCGCAAAGAATGACATGTTTTAATTAATAAGTGACATCTATTATAAGAATATCTTAACTCTATTTATATATTTTATATCATATGTGTGTATAATTTACACATTATATAATATCTTAGTGCACAGAGGATGCAGCGCAACTTTTGACAAAATTTAGTATAACACGCATTGTATAGTTTATTCAATAATCAGATAAAACATACATGTTATAAATATTCATATTCTTTGAAGAACTACAACATTTAATCCACCGCCCTAAACAGTTTAACAGTTTTTTTACTGGGTGTACTCTGAAGCCATAAAAAAGTAAGGACTCTCAGAGGAAACTTTTATACACTTAATTGCATGGAATTAAATAAAAGGATTGTATATATGGCTTCCGACTTTTGTAGAACCGGGACCGAGTACTCGGGTACCCTCACGTTTTTAAAAGAACCGAAAAAGGGTTATTTTTAAAGGGTATTTTGTTATTCAAATTTCAATGCAATAATTTATTTTTAGATGTCAATTTTTTTTTTCAAGCTTCAAGCACCAAATCAATATATATTTCGATAAATGAAACATACAATTATTCAAGTTACAAATACTACCAAAGCAAAATAAATCGATTTAACTGAATCAGGTGCTTGGTTAGTTTATGCGAAAATGCCCAAGAACAGAGTAAAGAGTTAAGGCGGGTATTTGGATGCCTTAATTTTATGCCATAAATAACTGCTTTTACAGGTTGATATCAACTAAATTTTCTTGGACAGTCGTATACTTTATTTTGTAGGTTCGAAAATAGATCAAACATTTCATAGTCAATGTAAGATTTATGGTGCTTGTAGCTTGCAATCGAAAAATTCATGGTTTCTTTTGGTTATGTGTGTTTTTTTGACTTGCCAAGTTGTTATCTTGCTTTGTTCACTATTAACGACTGAGATATGACTCGTAAAACAAATTTTCCTGGCAATTGAAATCATTCACAAGGCGAGATATTTTAATTCAGCATATTCTTGTGTCATTAGACTCTTGGGAGTTTCTAATAATACGTTTTATACCGAGAATAAATATGTTAAATACGTCAGTAAATTGCAGTTCCCGCGGAAGCAGCACTCTCCCGCCAATCGGTTTTGACGTTTTAACGAACGTATAAAGTTGATTATGGATGGACCAATATGGCGAACGCGTCATACACTTCAAGTTGCGACTTCCTAGAGACGTATTTTCATTTTATTTATTGCGCTCACTGTTAACAGAAAATAATTTTAATAATCTTTTGTTTCTGAATCAAAAAAATAATAGATGGGGCAATTGCTCTTGCAATTTTGTTCTAATTAACAACACATCAAATAGTTCTAAATATCTGAAAGAAAACTTTGATTCATTCATTTTCATACATACTATGGATAATGTCTATCCAAATCTTTGACTGTGATGCTTTTAATTTTCCCCGTAAAGCTTCCAACTAATCCTACAAATATGGCGCCGAGGGAGCTTTCATCTGACATTAAACGTGTTCCTAAACCCACCCGTCTTCAAAGATAGAAATTAAGCGGCAAATATTCATACAACCAGTTCAGTTAACAAAAAAATAGATGCTACATATGCTTTACAATAGAAATAAGCATTGTTTGTATCTATCACAAAGATTACCAAAAGATTCGTTAAAATTAAAGCTGCTATCACTTTGTATGTTTTCTTTTATATGTAGTTGAAGTGTGTACTTATTAAGGTTTGCTATTATAATTTACGTATTATATTATGTTTTGAACGTTGTATGAAATTTAATTATGTTTATAACTAAAAACTCCATTGGTAATTTTACAGAATTAATAATGAAGTCTTAACAATTGGATTAAATACAAACAATGAGTATTTATTAAAGAATATGGTTGCTGTAAATAAGACTTGTTTTTTACTGGCCAGTAAAAGGCCTTTATTATTTAACGCAATGGAAATAAATAATAGTAAGTTTATGAAAAAAAATACTTACACTATGACGTTTGACCTCTGTATATTTAATTTATGTAGTTACTGCTTAAAATATACGCATACTGAAAAAAATAAACTCACAACCTCTTATGTACTGTCACTGATCTGTTTTCAGGAGACCCTCCCACTAAATTTAAGCCTACGTTTTGACCGGATGGAAATATGTTGCCAGCGCCAGAAAACTTGAGGTCGATCGGTCTTTGAGCTGTATCAATGACGTCACCAACAAATGACTTATTAAGCCCAATAATAAATAGAGGAAAGCAATACAAAACCAATTCAGTTCAAACGCTAGCGGAAACTCTGCCTGCCAAAACATTAGCCATACATCGATTTAGGATACTCTATCATTACTGAAAACATCTTAAGTAGCATAAATATTTTATAACTAAACATCAAACCGCTTGTTTAGCCTTAAACAATTTATAAATACGACTGGGCTGATATTTTACTGCCTCGTCCATTTAATGTCAATATTTTTATTTAAATATTAATGGTACTTTTTAATGTATTAAATCTGACAATGAAGATCGATATATAGTAGTAATGCGTACTTTAAATCACGGCTCTTTTAATTACATTAATGCAATATATTTCTCATTAAATGGATGAATTTTAATTCAATGAGTGTAATATTTGGTGTTGAAGAGTTTAACCCGATTAAGCATTACTTTATAATCTTATGAAGATCATTGATAAGTTTTTAACGTTAGTTTGGTTAACTCACTCACAGTCTTTGTATATTAAACACTTAAATATTTCGTTTAGAGACCAAATACTATGTACATGGTGTTCTTTGACTTTATTAGACAAAGTAAATAAAGAAGAGTAAAGGAGTCTGAGTCGTGGTATACTGCATTTTAGACGGAGTCAACACAAATCGGTTTACTTTGATCCTTTTTAATAAACTAGTTATCCATCCCGATCGATATATTATGAAGGGCAACAGAGTAGACTAAAAGAGATGTAGACAGAGTAGACTGACAGAGTGTAATGAAGATGAGTTTCTAACGCCTCGGTCAACTCATAGACAGTGAGTTTTTTTAATTAGCTTACTATACAGACCAGACACAAATAAGTTTGTCATTGAAATGAAATTATAATTTATTTACTTATTGATTGTTTAATTAACTAAGAAATCATTATTGTTTAGAACAGCCATACTCAACCTGCGGCCCAGTAAGCTCTAAGCCGTGAGCTAAAAAAAAACTTTCAGAGATATCTGGAGAAAAAGTATACCAAATCGAGGATTTCAAATTCCTCGGTGAGCTAAAAAAAAGGACTTTCGGAGATATTTGGGGAAAAAGTATACCAAATCGTGGATTTCAAATTCTTCGGCGAGCTAAAAAAAAAAGGAGTATACCATAAATATGTTGCGGCCCACGTAGAGAAGCAAATATCAGAATGCGGCCCGGAGGAAAAAAAGGTTGAGTACGGCTGGTTTAGAACGTTGTATCAATTTACCGTTGCCGATAATAAAAATGATAAAAAACAAGTAAATTTATTCAATTTTTATATTTAAAAAAACACCATATTCGGTTTGATTTATTTTTATGATTATAATGATCAAAAATACAGATTTGATGTTGATCTTTGTGGATTGAGATTTAAGACAACAACAAAAAACAGAAGAATTATTTGCTAATAATACACTGGTCTATATACAATAAACAATACCGTAATATTTCGAATAATACTTTCTAATTGGAATTTTTCATTGTGGTTTACGGCTGATAATAATAGAAACATTTTTCCATTGAGGAATTTGAATACAATGCACACATAAGCGAGTTTTAACAAGCAGTAATAAACAATTGAGCCAATTTCCCACAATTCTATCGCTCATTTTCCATAAGTTATGCCAAAAAAATGATATTGTAACAACGTTACGTGTTACAAAAAAACGTGTAAAATTTCACAATTATGTTTTACTGTTCATAATTGCTCTACCCAAAACACAGGTACTCTATACATAGCTTTATAAGGCTTAACACGATCAATAAAAAACATTCATAACACTGACGTTTCACACAATTAAATTTCGAGAACACTTGTTCACATGTTAAATATGTCTTTAGTTTAATTATTATTTCTATTAAACGATTTTACGATGGTAATAAATGTAATAGGATTACCTAGGTAACTGGATATTATCACTGTAAATACAGTTACCCTGTACTTTCCTTTCGCCGTATGGCATAAAAAACAAAAGAAAAGTGGTGTTAATTAAATAAAAGCTTAAATTATCTACATACATATATTATACATATATTATATTATTATACATATATTATCTACATACATATAATTAAAGAATTTCACACCCTAAAAAAACTGATCTTTCTATGAAAGTAAAGACACATACATACTTCATTTTTTCATGTTTAACTTATTTTATATAAGAATTATTCCTGTAATATATTATCTACCATCGAAGTAGTTTCATACATTTTTGACACAACCTGAACACAATATAAAATATACCTAAATAAATTTAATGAACTTGTCACAAGCACTCGTGCATCACACGTGTTAAAAGAAGAGTTGAACATATCATCGTATTTCTCATAAAAAATATTTTTTTAAATAAATATCAGGAATTATACGTTTAGTATTTTTTTATAAATCATATAATCACTATCTTCGGCGGTAACTTTTCGAAAGTACAATTTTAATAGAAGATTAAATTAATAAAAACACAATAATCCTTTGTACTTCATTCCACTTTATTTAATATGTCAGGACCGGTTTCGCTCATTACGAGCATCGTCAACTGATATCATCGTCAGTTGACGATGCTCGTAATGAGCGAAACCGGTCCTGACATATTAAATAAAGTGGAATGAAGTACAAAGGATTATTGTGTTTTTATTAATATAATGCCTTTCCACCAAGTATTGACAGTGAACACCCTAAAAGTGAAGTAAAATTAATAAAGCATGTTTGTACTAATTTCACATTATATATTCAGATCCGGATCAGTTTCAGCAGTTCGTGAGTTCAGTGATGTTTGGGCATAACTTGATGATTTATATCAGTTAAAAGGAATTGCGCAAAAAATTATCGTACCATCTGTATTTGAAAGAATGTATACGCGTTTCAAAAATCAGTTATCAGATTTTTCCCAAATACCACCGAGCCAATTATGCTCACGATGAGTAATACCAGTTATGATCTTAATAAATAACTTATAATTAATAAAAGGGTTTTATTTTTTATTAATAATCATATAATCAGGTACAGGCGCAGAAATCATCGAGCCTTCCCTGCATATAATATAATAATATCATTACAAACGCGACAAATGTTAAGTAGTTTTTAATCACACGTATTAAACTCTTAAATCACTCGAGATTTGAGTGGAAAAGACCTGATAATTATCCATATCTACGATCTCAAATTGAATTTGAAAAAATCTTTAAAAAAATATATTGGTACTGGCGAAACTTAAAACATTGAATCAGATGGATATCGGCGAGCTATAAGGCATTGGCAATTTACCGATTGCCAACATATTAAATTATTATGTTTTTTAAACAAGACCAAAGTGGCTTTCTAAATAGTGTTACATAAAATTAAATATTGTTTTAACTGCGCACAATTAGGAAAAAGATCGCTTTATTATTAACCTAATAATATTCATAATTAAAATGAAATCCGATTTGAGTCCAGTTTGCAATATACCAAAAATAAGTACACATTATCTGACACGATCGAAACAGGTGGTGATATTTTAAATTAATGCCAACACGTCGGAAATAAATTATGTGTAAAGCTGTGCGGCCTAAGAAAGTTTTGCTAGTTGCTTCTATACTAGAACCCAATTTTATTGCTAGCAGAGCAACTTGTAACGATAGTAATGACAACATAATTATTGCAGTTTAAATTAATTTAATATTAATAATACTTACATCGGTCAAGTAAACAGAACAATATCACTATTGGCTGTTTACTATAATCTCGAATTATTAAATTTTACTCGCATGAAGATATCTGATTTTTCAAAACGTGTTAAATATTACTTTTAAAGTGTAAACTGTCAATTACATTATAATTGTTTAATACAGGCTGATTCCACAATTTTATATTATGAGGTAAGCTGGACCTTATCATTTTATAGAATTGTACAATTAGTACAAAAAAAATGTGCAAAAATATTAATTTAATTAATGTTTTATATATGTATAAGTATCTAATTAGGAAATAAATCTCTCGATTTAATTCACCTAACAATAATTTCCTCTTTAAATGAATGTTGAGGAAAGTATGTATGTATGTAAATACTTTCAGTAGCTAATAAAATAATCTGTATCGACAGTTAATTGTACATTGTTTTTACCATTTTAGCCATCTTGCTTGGGGATATAAACACCTAGACTCTAGGTGTTTATATCCACTACATAGACAGGTTGAAAGACGGTATTTATTTATATGTTATCTAATAGAACTACGTACAATTCATAACACAACAATTGAATGATTGTTGCTATTATAAAATAATTATCATAAAAATATTATTCTGTTAAAGAAAATTATTACGAATTTCGTAGACATCCCGAAGTAGAACTCTCTCGATCCTGCCTCAAATCTAGATACGGTGGGTACTATCTATCACGGTACATGACAGATACTTTTGGTCACATTTATCGTCAGCACAAACCAGTTGCAATAAATTATCATTGCGGATAAATTTAATAATGTTCGATATCCTATCAGAATCCCGACGCTTGTCAATAGATAAATAAATCAATACAGGTCGAAGTCACCAACTGTCGACACGACACGAACGTCGATTAGGTGTATTAGTTCCATTGGCGGATCTAAGGGGGGGGCCATGGGGGCCATGGCCTCCTCCTTGGGAGAATTTATTTTCCATTTTTATAATTTATTAAAACTTTATTTTGAAATGGGCTCATTAATTGTTTAGTTTACTACGTTTTATAGAATACATACTTAATTATGTATTGACTATTTTTATATACACCCAATCTTTTTTCACGCGATACATTGGAGGAAGGTGGCGCGTAAAAAAACCTCACTTTCATATGATTTGATAAATCGGTTCCAAAAATCAAAATATCGCGTAAAAAAGTATCAAAAATGTATGAAAAAAAAAATTGTTCCTCAAATTAGCGCAAAAAATATTTTTTTACGGTGCCGTCCAAAAAAATCGCGTAATTTCAAAATCGCGCAAAAAAATCGCATAAAAAAGGCTTTCATCTATTTTTTAATGTATTATTTATGTGTCATGCTTATTTTCAAATTGAATGGCCCCCTCCTGGGACAATTTATGGATCCGCCACTGATTAGTTCTGACGATGGCGTGGTGCTTAATGTGTTAAATAATTCTTGTAGAACTATACAATTTTTCATGTATATATCAGCGACTAATAAAAAATTGCAACAGGTAAACGCCAACTCAATTTCTTTTGTTAAAAAATATACTACGTATGATACTCAACCGAATAAATATTCTAAAACGCATCCTTTTTTTGTACGGTTTATTTCTACACTGTTTCGAAATAACATGGTATAATGTAATGGAAACTATCTTTCATTTATCTATATACAGCTGTTATTTCATGGAACGTATCTTCCGTGTAAAAAGAGAATTGAGTGTACAAGATAAAATTGTATTAAAATATTCTAAATTCGCGAGACGACTGTATTCGACGAAATATCAACAAGAAGTCAACTGTGAGCCGTTACTTTACCCAAACACACCAGACATATCTTGCTATAAACGTTCTACGAAATGTATCGGGATAAATACAGTTCATACATTTCTATGGTAAGTTTTATTTTTTTCTAGTGCTTTTTTACAAACAAAAACTATCTTAGATTAAAAAAACATCATCGAATAATATGTGATGTAATATCATTCAATAAAACTATGTTAGCACTGAAGCAACATCAAATTCTGTTTCACTTAATATACAAATTATTGTATCATAAAGCTATTGGACTGGAGAAATTTTTATGAAGCTCACCAGAAAAATAATTTATTACATCTCGCTTAAAAATAGGATGATTGCTGGCATGGGCACCCAATATAAATATTACACATTTAAAGACGGTTTGTTGATCAATCGGCTTAATTCATTAACCCATATTATTTCTTAATATTTTCAGTCAGTATATAATTCAACCTCATTCATCTCAGTTGATGATTTTTTTCTAATCCAGATGTTGGCTCGTGTTCATGATCTATCTGTACCACTAAACGACATCGGAAATGTATTTTAAAAACACAACATTAACTCAACCGTTATACTTTGTTTGGCTTTATCAACATTTTTTTTTAAAGAGTGTCCATTGATCCACGTATAGTTCGACGTAAAATTTTATGCTAAATTCAAATTGAAAAACGTATTTTTTTCAGCGTAATTTTTTAACAATTATAACAACGAATTATTTTTGTAATAATCATATAAGGCGTAACCGAGAATTTCTTATTTTTGAGTGAACAAAAAATACGTATAAGTAATTAGACCAGACGTCCCCTTTTCAGGCAGCGTGTGACGGTTTCCCCGAACACATCTTCGATCGGGACGTCAAAATGTCCTGTTTTCGAAAAGAGAAATACTCGCAATTAATCAAAATTCTGGCGGTAGAAACTAGACTAGTAGATGAAGCCGTGTGCGTGTCCGCGCAGTAAATAATACATTTCAATGTAAATACTGATAACGCAAAATTGGTCCTCAAATGGTAGTGAGAGAATTGGGGTCCATTAGACATTCCTGGAGTGTTTTACTTATTAAATCTAATAAATCAAGTGTTTTATCATATAAACTACAAGATTTTAATTCAAAACGTAATTAATTGCAAGTGCTATGTTATACAT
This sequence comes from Himalopsyche anomala, assembly GCA_031772345.1. NCBI lineage: Eukaryota > Metazoa > Arthropoda > Insecta > Trichoptera > Rhyacophilidae > Himalopsyche > Himalopsyche anomala. The sequence goes on from CM062830.1 coordinate 10,017,525, forward strand.
GTATGAAAATCAACCCTTTGCCTATATTTAGTACAATTTAAAAGGATAAAAACATACTAATGCAAAACTTAGAATCGAATCGAAACCGTTATTGAATCGTGTAAATATAATTCGACGCAATGTCGATAATAACCAAACTGCATATGAATAGATTAGTAGTTTACATGGTTATCACGTGTTTTCTTTTGATAAAACAACTTTTAACCGCTTGAATACTGCGCAAATAAATCATTAATATGTCCCAGAGATACTGCGTGTTTTTGAGAAAAATATTTTTGCCTAATATACACTCGAATTCGATATTTTAAAAACCTATATTGACTCAGTATAGATAGCACTACACATATTCATCAAAATATTGGTTATATTTTATTAGAATACCAAGTATTTGATTTTTTAAATGTCTTGGACATCCGTGTTCGTTTGCATATGTTCCGTACAGCGGTGTCCGCTTGGTATTCAAGTGGTTAAAATCGAAGAGATTGTTTATTTCAGAGGGGTGGACTGCTACATTACTCATCTGTGATTCACTAAAGTTGTTACTTGAAATTTTTGTAAATTGTTTACCTTTATAGAGACTTTTTACGCTAAGTGAAATATCTTCTAATAATCAGTCCAATATACATATTATATTTGTTTTGATTTGTCTGTACATCGGTAACGCAGCGAACACACAATTTTTCTTTCGACACATCGCAACATTGAATAAATTCTAACAGGCGGTACTGTCAGCTGTTATTTACATTACTTGTTATATTATACTAACTGTCTGATATCGCTTCTTATGTAAAAAAAATATAACTAAGAATACGACACTATTTGGTTTTAAAAATATCTGGACTTCTCTGTTAATCTATCAACTGTTTTTTTTTATTCTCTTATGATCATATAATTAATTGATTTAGTAAAACATATCAATTACGCAGTGGCGTAGCAAAGGGAGCGCGGCAGGAGCAGTCCACATTTTTAGGGGCGACATTTTCAAAAATAAATACAATATTTTTCGAGAAATTATATGTATACAAAAAAAAATTAAGCCACATGTAGTAAAACCTCCTAGTTCATAGATACAAAATAGTATAAGTGATTTAAAAACAATATTAGAGGAAAAATTGGTGGAGGCATATTCAAGGACCGCCCTGGGTGGCAGGACCCTTTCCTACACCACTGCGTAATTACGTAAACCTTGTTTATTTGTTTTATTTACGTTTTAAGATTTTAGCTGTTTTCTTCGCAATAGTGTTTAAAATTACTATACGCTGTGGGTCAAAAAAAGAAGATGACATTTTGGTAAAAACAAAACGTTTTAAAAAATGCATCTCAATCTCACCAGGAAAAAAAAGAAAAAAAGAATTTACATATAACTCGAAATATCCCTAACGATTTTAATATAACATAATAACTACTTTTACATATTCCCTTACCAAAGCTTTGTAGTGACAAATTTCTTTTGATTTGCGTTTTTATGACTTCTAAAGTTAAAGATCTGTGGAATCAGTCATCAGAGCATTAGTGCCTTTCAATTTCCGCAATATATCCACATGTTTAAAATTAGAGAAGACGTGTCTATTTTTATTTTTCGGCTGCCACAAACAAATGAACGTTGTTCCTGAAGCCTAAACGACTTGCAGAATAAACTCATCGTACTTATTTTTAACTTAAACCAAATAACACTAGGAATTGTTGTCTTAACCGCCTCTCAATCTCAATCCATTCACGCAATACATTCAAAAATAATAATCACATTTCTTATTAACTGTAGAAGTGTCAGCTGTGTTATGCGATATTAAAAAACTAATACGAAAGTAATAACTGATTTATCATAATTATCATCCATTTCATAATATTCAAAGTTAAACGTAAAATATCAAGCCAGCATGAATTCTTCTTTTTGATAAAACCTTCATCCTACAATGAGTAGTTTTCACGTTATTATATACACGTTCAGTATAAATTACTTAGTAATCTACAATGGGTTTATCAAATAATCCAGTGGAAATTCATTTTTAATATAAAATTTAATTTGATATCTTTGTTACTCTAGTTGTTGTGTAACAAATTGTGACGTGTGTTTTGATTTTTTAAGATCAACATCAGACATAACTGTTAAAATAATTTATAACCAAAGAAGTGAAATCATTTTTTAGTTTATTCGTAAACCTTGTGTTGTTCTGTCTGATGATGCTTCTTAAAGGTGCTAAGCAGTTGTCATAATTTGTAAAAAAAGGATTAGCAATGATATCAAATTTAATGATATACTATAAAGGGCCAATTACAAAAAGTCGTGATGATTTCGTATATAACGTGGAATTCAAAAACAAAATACCTTTTTTGAGAATAAAATATTGTTTAGTGAACTTAAGTATTTGAAAGAGAGAAGGGTCAAAAGTCATTCAGTCAGAAAGGTTAAATCGTTTTTAGAGAAATTTGACAATGAGGATCAAAGGACAGGTTACTTAAAATATAACTTAAGCCAAAACTGTATAAATTATGATACAAAAATAAAGACTATTTGTCAAACAAACAATATTACCGTAACGAAATTAATATTAAGAAAATACTTTTTCACAGGTTTTTATTGCAATTATCTGGGTTGTGGATAACTATTGCATAATTGGAAGATACCCCGTCAATAATACAGCGAACCACACTGCTTATTTTACGCCCTTTTATTTTTTATACATTTAATTAAGAGAACAAACACAAACCATCTAATACTAATAAAACTAATAAATATTAAGTCTTCCATATCGGCTTCTACTAAGCTACCAGTGTCCCAGTTAATTCACTAGGCGGCGTTTGGCTGTATGGAAGTCGACCGTGCATCGCGAACTCTCGTTCATCATGCAGCCACTTCCTGTTTGGCACATAACAATGGCGTCCCCGGATGGGGTCAGGAAAACAATGAACTCTCAGGCGCCAAATTACAATGCATCGTAAGATAACTATCATCGATAATTGGTCCTCTCAGAGGCTATCTTAACATCTTGACAATCAGAAAAAGCACACTTATTTAAATAATTGTGATGATTTCCAAGGCCAGCTAACCATTTGACGATACTCATCAAGCCCTTCAGGCATGTATATCTGAAAAATATTTTGAATTGTGGCTCATTCTGCTTTTCATATCCAATGAATACGGTGCTTTATTACCACTATGTGGTAACGCTAATCAGACCATAGTATCAAATGTATTTATTGTTTACAATTTTAAATAACGCTTAGAAATATAGCCTCAAAGAAATAATTATTTTTTGAATAAGAATGTGTCAAATTCGAAAACCCTACTTTTTCCATGTTAAGTATTAAAAAAACGTATGACTACGGTTTTTTTCGATTATAAAAAATATTTATTATTAAAACCTGTTGCTATTATAAATAGACGTTGTTTTTGCATGCTGTGTAGACAGTGTAGGCGCGAGGTTCTTTAGCGCCCTAGGCAACGGTTATTAGCGCGCCCCTTTTTAACAAAACGTCCCACTATTTTTTCGAAACAATGAAAAAAAATCAGAATCATTAGAAACATATTTTTTAATATATCCATGACCGCTCCCAATGTGAAACATGTAGACACCTAATGGAAGTATCTTAACAGAAGTTTTTCTACGTGAACTGTTTGTTACTCAGTCACTCAACCTCTCTTTTTCGAATCATATATAAAAAGATACACAATTACAACGAATAAATACAAATATCAAAATAAAATGAAATGTACTACTATGTATTATTATTATTAGAGTATATAAAAATAATTTAAATACTCCATTTATGCGCCCCCCATGGTTTACGCCCTAAGCGATTGCCTATTTCGCCTGTATGGTGGCGCCGGCCCTGTGTGTACGTCATACGGGATTAAAGTGTTAAACGAAAACTATACTAACATTAATTCTGAAAACACGTCATGTAGAAAAATCTGAAATCTTAAAATACTTTTTTAAATAAAAAATATGAATTAAAAAAAAACACACATTTTTGTAGATACGTTTTTGTGTTGCAGATATTTAAGTAACTCTACTTGAATATCTGCAATGATGTGAATAATATCATTTCTCATTGAATGCATTTTACCTATTCACTATCTAAAAATACGGTATACTGTTTGCAAATTAAATAGGAAATAATTATTAAGTCAATGATTCTAACTAGTTATTTACTATTTAAAAAAGTATCTCTTGCAAGTTCTACTCGGAAACTATTGTTAACTTATTTAAAATAATTTGATCTAAAGAGAAATTTACTTGAAAAATTTGTGAATAGTGAATGCGTCAAACAAGGAGACAAATGGAAGGCTATTTAGCCTCACTTTGTTTATTTAGAGATAACATATTGTATGTAAACAAATAAAATGTTTAAAAAAATAAAGCATACTAAATTAGTATGCCGCATATTTTTAAGAATACAGTGGAACCCTGATGTACCGTTCTCGCATTCTTCGTTTTTCCCGCATGGATTGATTCTTTTCCATAGTCCCATTTCACACCCATAACAACAATGTTAAATAAATCCCGAATTGATCGTTCTCCGATTGACCGATCTTCCATCTAAATATTATATCAATTGACCGTTTTTGCTGAATATTTCCCAGTTCGCTTATAAATTCGGTCTTGCCTCGGACCTAGTTTTGCATTTTCTTCTAACTCACATTTGTAATGCAACCCATGAAGAAAACTAGAACTCTAGCTGATAAACCGAAAATAATTTAAGACATTGAAAAAATCCAGGAGAAAAACGAGCTGACATAGCAAAAAAAGTTATTACGCGAGTTTAAGGGGCTTTTTTAAAAATGAAGTAACTGCAAATAGACAACTTATATTCTACAATAAAAATAAGTGAAATAAATAAATTAGTCGTATAATTTTTTTTATGGTATTATTTAAACCTTTCCCGCATGTTTCGTTTTTTATTAAGGTCCCTTAAATAAGGTAAATCGTACTCATACATATGTACATCATTCTGAAAAAAAACCATATTAATTCACAACATAACAATTGTAATTGTTTAGATCGTATGTGATAAATAACTATGCAATCGTTTATGTTATTGGTTATTTTACAATAATGGTGTGTTTAGTTACTATTTGGAAAATAAAATCATTTTATCATTTATAGTTTATATCATATACCCATTTCTCCAATAAACAATTATCTATCATAGTATTAATTTGTGCACACCACTGTCAATGGATTATTTTTATCGTAGAAAAATAAACGTAACATGTGCTCGATGTTTTAAAGTTACTAAATGTTTGCAATGACACTGCGAAAATTGTGCAACATAATATGAGTCGTCCATCAAATCTACTGTTCCGAATCGGTTTCAGACGCAGGGAAAATCCCGAAGCTGGGAAATTAAGGAAAACCCACACAGTCTTGTAGCATAATTTATAATCCGAAAGGAAAGTTTTCGGTAAACATATTTTTTCGGCTGTTTAATAATTTAAATTAGTTCGTCGACTAACTTATATTAATTAACACAATATGTAAAAAAATAACTTAGTGATCCGCACATTATGTGTTATATCAGTGTGTATAAAAGAATAAAACAATGTTTAAAAACCCGATTGCTAGGGTTATGATTTTATACTACAATAAAACTACATTTCCAATACTCATTACGACAATTAAAATGATATATTTTAATTACATTACAGAAATGGTGTGATGTTCTTAATAATAATTATAATAGGGCATCTTAAATCAACACAAATCTTCTGTCATTGACAATCTTTGTGTTTGAATATACCGCATTTATAATCAAATCGACTTTTTTGTTTCAATGATTTAAATTTTAAATTGTTACTTTTTGTTCAATTTTACTTGTGCATCAAACGACTATACGAGTATACGACTATGTGAGTTTTAAACAATTCATAAAGCTTCCAGGTTCCATAGTTTTTTTTTACCAGTTGTCTCCACTTTTTCCAGTTGATATTTTTCTTTTCGTGATGTTTTTATCACAATCTTCATTAACAGTTCAATTATAATTATATATAAATCATAAAAACAAGACGATAGCTTTTTAGAATTTCAATATGTATTGTCTACGACCATTTTATAATAATTGACCTTTACAAGAGGAGAAATTAAGGGAAATACTTTGAGGGAAATTACAATTGAAGTTGTATTTTTCTTCAGTGACTTTTCCTGCGTTGATAAGCTTGATAAACAATGACCCACGTGAAAACTCAAGCCACGCATTTCTTTATTCAGCATAACAAATGACAAGGTGTTATTAATATTGTTAAATAAAGATCAAATATTCAGTAGCAATGTAGTGGTTTCAGTACTTTTATTTTAAATCCCAGTAAAGTTCACTTAGTACTTGTCAACGATGTTTCAAAAATATGAGTTTTAAAAGTGAGACATGGATTGAAGTTATTATTGGAAAACCAGACAATAGTGTTGTGCCAATAGACTGAATGAAAACGGAATCTACAAATTCTTTAGTTACACGAATTGTGTATCAAAAATGTATTATGTTTATTTTAAATGTTATATGTATTTATAATGCCATAAACATTATTGTCTCTCATTTAATATCATGTAAGTAGAATTAGAAATTTAATATTTTTTTTTATAACGAAGAACTGTAAAAAGCAGAGCTGTGGAGTCGGAGTCGGAGTCGTGAAAAATAAGCGGCTCAATTTTTTTTTTGAAAAATATATTTAATGTTGTGTATTCAAACAAAATAGTCAAATGAGTTGAAATTAAATTATTGAAAAAAATCCTCGGAGTCGAAGCCGTCTTTTTTTACACGACTCCACAGCTCTGCTAAAAGATAAATAAATTAAAAATGCAATAAAACTCGATTTGTCGTTTTTTAATGGACTCGATAAATGTGTAACTGTTAAACACTTTTCTTATTTATCAGTAACAAAATAAAATAACGAAAAATGCGGGAAAACGATGAATAAATCTAGTTTCCAATGTACAATGTCAAAAGTCACAAACTGTTTAATGATTATTTGTGTTTTAATTGTTTTGCGGTAAGAGTACCGCAGAGAAATATAATTTATATGATTGATTTCATATCTTTTGAAAACAAATTTAATTTTTCCCATTGATGTTGACATTATATATACAATCATTTTTTTAATCTAAGTTTAATAATATATCTCTTCCGATTTTAATTGGTCACTTTCAAATTCAATGAACTAATTCACATTCATACTGAAATATGTCAAATCATTGTTAACGAAAACAATGGTTATTGTCAATAAATATTTGATGACGTCTGTATTGGCAGGCTGGCGTGATCCCGTGACGAACTCATCACATTCGATATTATCGATGTATGTATTTCTAGCTCTCGAGAGCCTGAAGTGTTTTCAATACACCTCGCACGAGCCCTATCATCGCTTACTTTCCGGCCTTCGTTTTTCCGAGCTTTCAAACATCCGTGCCCGTAAGACAGGAAGTGGTGTGAATCTATTCTCTATTATTCAAAGTATACCTAACGAATGAGATGTAAACAATTTGATTTAAAACCTAACAATAATTCAGTGTTTTGAACCAAAATATCACATTCATAAAGCAAACTGAAAACTTTGTGTTATTTACAGCGATGAATGATCGTTTTTGTATGATCATAGCTATTTCGCATCTGCACTTAGAGAAACGAAACATTATTTTTCAAGATGACTATGCAAATAGAATTAGAAAATATTAGTTAATTAAAAAAGTATCACAAAAGCTCTAGAAAGTTTGAACGCTTTTTTCTAAATTGTTTTTATTTTAGAACCGCGACTCTTGAGGAAAACCTTTTAAATATCTTTATATTTAGATTAAGATTCAGAATAAGAAGTATTTCTGAATGAAAATATGCAAAAGGAATCCAGTTTCTAATTTCGTTAGAGTCCCAAGTTTGTATAGATGTCAAAAAAACTATTAAATCGTCGTCGAAGAATTATATCTGTGCATATAACGCGCATCAATTGTGGCGAATACGTAACATGTCAAACGTCCACAGACATATTTATTCTTGATTCTTCTTCACACGTTGCCTATTTTATAAATAACCTGTAGATAGTACATATTCACGGCAGCATGTCACACCGGCTTACCTCTTGGATCTTCAAGCTGGTCCTCACCACCTTGCGAGTGGTGACGGCATTCTCATACGATTCCTCGATAGTTTCCGCCATCTTGTCTCCTTGCCGGTACTTCAGAACTTGAGCACGAAATTCAAATTTCGAACAGTACGAATTTATAAAGTGTAGTTTATACGAGTGTTAAGAGTTTTGTCTCACTGACGCGGCGCGCAGTGTGCGTATGGCGGGCAGCCGCGGAGGACTGGCTGGTCTAAAATTAATTCCCGCGTCGGCTGCTTGCTCGCCAGAGCTTCCCTGCGACGTCATGCTTCAGAGAAAACTTTATCATATCACTATACGGTACTTTCTTGTGCAGCTCATTGCGTGCATTGGGGTGGAAAGCCCATGTGTGCTGTTAACGCAAATGACTATTACAATACACGGTTCTATGGCTAAGACGAGGGCAAGAAAATCGATAATTTCCTTGAAGTAACTCTACCTAGAAAATCAATTATCGATTAAATGACACAATTTTATCGTAACGATTAAACTATCACTATTTTTAAAACTAAATCCCTTCGAGAGTTAATTACAGGTAATTTCCCCACAACCTAACCGATGCTTTATGTTTATTATCCAACAACCAGGACTGCAATTGACAACCATATTTCATATTATTGTAACTGTAAATCCAAAATTAACACATGAAAATGGATTAAATTTACTATTTCATTTAACAGAATTTTTCTAGACACGAGAATTTTTTATTTTGAATATTTCAATAACCCTGATTATAAAAATCCAATCCAAACAAACATATCTTTATTATATTATTTTGTCGAAGAAAACAAAAAATGTAATGCTGAGCTTTGAAAAGAAAAATCTTTCCCTGAACGAAAGTAAACGGTTTTCAAACAGGTAGTTTTCATTTTTAAAAATCAGTAATTGCATTAAAAAGAAAGAAACCCGAATTGATAAATCCAGTTAATCTTGAATTTATTTATTGACTTTTTTATATAACTATGTAAAACTATTGATAAAATACGACACAATCAAATGATCATTTTCTTATTCATGGCATAAGAAACAAGACACTAAATTGTTTGGCCATTGCATTTTTATCATTATCATCATCAAATAAAAATATACTCCTGCATTTTTTTTATTATGATAAAATAAATTCAAACGTAAATTAATTATGCATTTAAACATGAAACCACAAATCAAACAAATTGAATTAAACAATAATGAAGTTATCATTTATAAGGGCATTTTTTCTTATCAGTTAACCTGTTTATTTTTTTCTTCTTTGCTTGACAACTAAGTGTAAACCTTCCCTAAAAAAAAAACTCGATTCAGTTCTTTCCAAAACTACTTCTCTCCTGCTCTGAGTTCTTATTTTCCTGAAACCTAGCACCATATTATCAACCCATCTTGTCGAAGCCAGTCAAAATTTCATTTGCAATCAGGTTTTTGTAATATCATTTTTATCGACATTCATCATATTGGCGGTTTTTTGTAAAAGGGAAAATCAACTTTTTTTACAAAATCAATGTGATTTTTGTGAAAAAAACAAAATTGACTTCACTAATATTGTTGTCTTTCTAGGCTTTTGTATGAACTTTGTTATGAACTTGCTAAAAAAATAAATTATAATAATTGAAGCGTTGAATCAAGGAAAGTCTCAAAAAACAATGCTACAACAATCCAATTCTCTTTTTTCGCGATTTACTCATTGTTAAGAGAATTTTTTGTTTCGATTACATAAGAAATGCTGACCCTGCGTTTAAAAACGTGATGATCCTGCACAAAATCGTGTGATGGTTCGTTAAATATAACGTTTTAGCCGTAAATTTTATCCAAACATAAATTACCAAATATGTTTTATATCGACTAAATAAATGCACTTCGGAGGTGTCCGCTAAATGGTGAAGGCTTCGATAAAACTATGCGTGAAGAAATTGACGAAATCCTACTCAACTAAGTGTTAAGCGAAGAGGAATTGGAAATTGCTACGGCTAATAACAAGTCAGATAATAGTTCTGATGAGGAGGCAGAGGAAACGACATTCAAGATGGATTAAAAATGTCAACACAGATGGATGGAGGAAAATCTAAAAAAATAATTGAAACTCTCTCTTTTCTCTTTCTTTCAAAATCTGAAAAATCTTGAACAGAAAATTTCTAGTTTTAATACATTTTTGACACTTTTTTACGCGACATTTTGATTTTTGGAACCAATTTTTCAAATTATATGAACGTAAGGTTTTCTACGTGATTTTTGTATACGCGTCATTTTCTAGAACCAATGTATCGCGTAAAAAAGGGTAGGCAGTAATTCTAAAAGCAAACGCCTATGCTGTAAATCATATATGGGCAACCACCGGCCCGCCGAGCTATTTTGTCCTGTCCTGATTCATCTCGACGAAGTAATAGAGAAAGAAATGAATAGTCCCAGGGAGCCAATATTGCTAGTGTCGTAATTCAAGTTCAAGGCCAATATTCACACAAAATTTTGTAATCAGTATATAATATTAATATTATGTCGTTTATTATATAAATAAAAAAATATATAAGTAGCAATGTGTTTTATTTAATTTAATATTACTTTATTATGTTTAATAATTTGGTCCGACCCTTGACTCGGAGACAGAATGATAATTTGGCCCCAGACCTAGAAAAGGTTGCCCATGCCTGCTATAAATAAAGGATCATGACTTCAAAAAATATTATGGGTAAAGTAATATATTGTGCTTGTTATTACCTATTAGTTGAATGTCTTCCAAAATTACTTCATTCTTTTTTTTAATTAAAAAAATATTATGTTACTTCATGGGTGTATTTTTTAAACACGTTTCCTTGAAGATAACGAATTTGGTGCATAGGCTTTTATGTATTTCAATTCGTCTGAGTCTTGATTTCTCATCCCATCCACATTATACATATTTATCATACAAAATATTCTCTGTGAAGGAGCAGTACTTCCATGAAGAAAAATAATGAATTCCACAATATTATTCATATCCTGAATATCTAAATATGTTTCACTCATTTTATTGAATTTCATTTTGTGAATAATTCTAATTAGCTACTTCATATTTTTCGTTTTTTAATAACATAAAAATTGGGAAAATGATCTTGTCATTTTCTTTTTAGTATTTCTAAAAAACATACTATAATCTAGCATATTTAATTTTTTTAAAAAATATAATAATACAAAAGTATTAGAAACTTATTCATTGTTTTTTTTTGTTAGAGCCTCTATAATTAAGGAATCGGTATTCCGCTGTATTTAATTCTGAAAATGCATTTTGTCATACTTAAAAGAAATAACTACCAAGAATATCAATTAGCATTTGTGTAAGTGATTGTATTTATTCTTCAAAAATAGTATTTTAGTTTACTTAGTTTCCAAACCTTTATTTCACTTAACTATTTCCTGGCTCTATTTACTGAGACCTCAAGACTCTTCGCAATTTTATAGAAATAATAATTAGTTTTAGAAACTGGCAGGCCCATTTGCTTTATGATTCAAAAATCACAATTGACATTTTCTATTATTTTTCACATATCATGTTTATTGTTCAAAACCTGATTGACTCGTTGAATTTTTTCACAAAATTACATATCTCAATGGATGAAGGATGTGTATACATATGGTCTACTTTTCTTTCTCAATCGGCTTATTACCTAATAAAGCACGTTCAGTTGAAAGATATGTTATTTTCATAAGGAAATTTTTATGAGGAACTTTTATAATGGTAAGGTTTTAAGAACAGGAAAATAAATATCTGTACCACTATCGCTGTGTCCCATTTCTTGGTACAGGACCGGTGGTGCAAATTTCAGAATCATTGATGCCATTGATTACAATCCCATAAATCATTAGAAAAATCAATTCTCAAAGTTTTAAATACTAAGTTTCGAATCTGTGGACACTGAAACTGAATACAATAAGCACACAAGAGCAGGAGTAGGGGGTATGCGGCCTTACGACCGCATACAGCATTAAAGGGTTAAGTGCAGTGTTCCCTCTAAGCTGTGCGCGTGTGCGCGCACATACATTACAACAGAGCGCACATAATTTACATCAGCTATATCATCACCAGAATAAATTAATTTACATCAAATAGTATTGTTAATTATTATCATTATTAAAAATCAACCTTTTCATTTGGTAGGTCTAAATACCGTTATGTGGCGCACAAATCTTTTTATTTCTTGTCAAAGTTGCACAGCCAATAATTTTTGCGCACATAACCTTCCGAAAATTAGAGGGAACATTGGTTAAGTGTGATTTTTTACACCAATTTTAATTGCAAAACTAATTCTTCTATTAACCTTTTGACCGCGGCTCGGATCCAGATCGGTTCAGATTGGACTGCTATAGCAGTCAACCGCGGTCTAAAGGTTAATAATAGTTTGCTTACTTTTCATCATTGAATATTTTTATTATAAAATGGCCACATTTATGGTAATAACTGCCAAAGACTTAAAATTGTCCGATTTGTAAAGTTACTTTAGATTAATTATTTTTTTACAAAATAAAGTAAGTGCATCCAAGTACATTTTCTTGAATGCTGCCTCTCCTGATAAGATAATAAAATTTAAAACGACCATTCGACAAAAAAATGTTCAAATATCTAACAATTTGACATTTAATTTTTGCATGTTACTTTTAAACTTTTGGCTACCATAGAAAAAAGTATGTTTGTACCTAGCACACCGGCTATAATTTGCAATTATTAATTTAATTAGTAATTGACGAGATAACTCAGAGCATGAAAAATTTGATGAGATATCTCGTCTGTTGCAGTCATCCAGTTAAAATAACTTTAAGTTCATTGAGTTTGTAAGTGTTTTTCCAGGCGATAGAGCTTGAAAACAGAAATATTTTGGCATAAATAATTCAAAGTTTGAATTACTTTTTGTCAGAAGGGGGAAATATTCTTGAAAATAAAAGTCAGATTTTTGATGATATATTTATTTCGTTAAATAATTTCGCAGTATAAATTAATTATGAAGTATCATAAATAATTATCAATTACACAACTGAAATACGTTGCAATTTAAATTATGTTCATATACATACAATACTTATTGACGGATTTTTGAAAAATCGTCACAAGTAAAGTTTGATAATAATATGTGATGTTACAATACATAGCTTTACAATGAAATGTATTTCATGCCTAAACATAATTTAAACTAGCTTCAACGACCTAATCAATAATTACTATTCACTGTTAAAAAATCACAGGCAGGCCCTCTCACGACTTCTATTCAACAATTCTGAAAGAGAAATAATAGATTTTATTACACGTCCAGAGGAGAAAATTGATAAGTTTAGTGGCACTTACAAATCGCGAGTTTATTGTTATCAGGGCTGAAACTTATGTATTATATAATAAAATTGTGCTAAATTGAATTTTCTTCTTTGGTATTATATAAGCAAACAAAACACGTTTAAAGCTGAATTAAACATAAAATAAAAATCAAAATACCAGTAATTATATCATACTAGGAAACATTATTTGCATTTAAAATAATGGATAATACATGATTCATCACAAATTTAATAATAAAATTTATTATGGGTTAGTTTTGACATGATTATCAAGATTTGATAAAAAAATAACAAAAAATAAGTTGATGTTATCTTTGTGGCATGTATGTAAACCTTAGGTTCAACCCTTGGGTTATTTGATAGTACATTAAAAAAGTTAGTAGTAT
>CM062830.1:10031385-10064050 GCA_031772345.1 Himalopsyche anomala
CCCTCTCACGACTTCTATTCAACAATTCTGAAAGAGAAATAATAGATTTTATTACACGTCCAGAGGAGAAAATTGATAAGTTTAGTGGCACTTACAAATCGCGAGTTTATTGTTATCAGGGCTGAAACTTATGTATTATATAATAAAATTGTGCTAAATTGAATTTTCTTCTTTGGTATTATATAAGCAAACAAAACACGTTTAAAGCTGAATTAAACATAAAATAAAAATCAAAATACCAGTAATTATATCATACTAGGAAACATTATTTGCATTTAAAATAATGGATAATACATAATTCATCACAAAATTAATAATAAAATTTATTATGGGTTAGTTTTGACATGATTATCAAGATTTGATAAAAAATAGCAAAAAATAAGTTAATGTTATAATCTTTGTGGCATGTATGTAAACCTTAGGTTCAACCCTTGGGTTATTTGATAGTACATTAAAAAAGTTAGTAGTATGTATAACATGATCTGAGAATGAAGTTTTGCCACAGTGAATTATTAGTTTCCATAAATAACCAACTGATGAGAAAGACATGCAAAATATTAATTGTATGTGATGTTTTTTTTTATACATGAATTTTTGACATGCAATATAATTTTATTTGTACAATTCCTGGTTTGATTCAATTAAATACATTTTTTTAGGTAAAGTACTGAGAAATAGACTATAAAAGGAATAAAATGCCGCATTATCAGATCATGTTTCTGTTAGGTTTGGTAGTAAAATTAATTGAGGATTTCTAAAGACTAAAGAATAACTTAAACAATTTTAAAAGACAGACATTCAAGAACACACAGCCCAAAATAATGACATAAAAATAATGCATCGATTTGTGTTAACCTTATAGTAATATTTATGTTACATCTTATAAAAAGTTCCACGGATGAATAGCCAGATTCAATTGTCTAAAAAATTAAATCTCTGTATTAAATCTTTTATTTTTTATACCTTGAAGATTGGTTCAGGAAATTACACTTAAGTTACTGATATATTAATGTTTTGTAATTGTTTTGAAAATGCCTATTCATACTTGGTTTATCTTATATTGTGATATAAGTGGTAAATGTGAATGTACAAAAACATATTCCAATGTGATTCAACAGGAAGTGTCTACAGATCTAAGAACTTAAAGTAAATCTTTTAAACATAATTGATGAGTATTTTTATTCAAGATTGAACACAGGAGCCAATTTTATATCAATCACTTTATAGTTAAATTTATTTATTACCGTTTTACCAATGATAATACAATATAATCATGTTTTATTATTTTATAAGTGAAAAATCTAAACATATTAGTACGCATGTAAGTCATACAAAAAGCATCATGATTAAAAATTAACCGAAATAAACATACATTTTTATGAGTAATGGTACATGTTTAAAAATGAACGATTATAACATGCGAATAATCATTTGTGACACAAAGACTTGGGCGATCGAGCAACAGACAAATTAATCTGAAAAGCCATTTCCATCTTGTACATACACGACTCTCATGGTGTTTGTGAATCCAGATCCTTGCTTCCATCCTGTCACAACAACGACAGAATCTCCGGTCTTGATGAATCCTCGCATCTTACCGAACTTCAAACCGAATTGCACTCGGGCATCAACGTCCTTTAGCCAATCAGACAATGGAGCATCTGCAATGGGATTAAACGGTTTTGTTTAAAAATGTAATAATTTTCTTAATTTATTGCTAAACATTCCTGCGTAATATGCTTTAACCCTTCGAGCTCCGTTGATGTGCTATGCACACAAATCAAAACCTACAGACATAATGCCCTGTTCTAATTCCCATTTATTAACTGGGTGACTGCCACAGATGAGATATCTCATCAAATTTTTCATGCTCAACACGCCAGAAACGAGTTATCTCATTAATACCTAATTAAATTATAGGTGGGGTGCTAGGTATAGACATACTTTTTCTACGGCAGCCAAAAGGTTAAAGAGCAATAAATAACCAATTTTGGTTTAAATAGCTTGCTTTATATAAAGAATAAATTCAAATTTGAGTTGTAATTATTTTTTATCGTATTTGATTTGATTCAAAAAAGTTATCAACTGATAAATTGAACGGTTTTTTGAGCGCCTATGAGTCAACGACCAAAGCTTTTTAGAGTTGCCAGTTAGGCGGTCTGAGTGATATTTGTAAATAGAAAAATACTTGACAACCACTGGTATCACACAGTGATGCCTGAATGTAACCAAATATATTTTTCCAAACATTTCATTTATCTTTTAATTGATGAGTTCAAGCTGGGCTCATTATGTTATTCATTGGAATTGAAAAAACGAAATTCCAGAAGCTCTCAAAGTATCAATCAAATAAAAATTTACTATAAAACATAATATCAACTTTACCACTTTCTCTGTAAAAAAAAATGTTGTCGAGGCCGATTGTGGATTTAGTGCAAAATAAAATTCATTCACAAAGGTCTTAGAGAAGATGAGAGGAAAAAAACTATTGGGTGCATCCTTTTAACATCCAAAAAATGTCAATGTTTCAATTCAACTGTCATGGAATTCAAAAAAAAATCCCATGCATTTCTCTGATTGTCCCTCTGTTACTTTATCTTTGATAATTAAGATTCCACAGATGTTCTCTCTGCTGAATTGCTCAACAAAATATATTGTTTTGTATCGAACACCTCGAAAAACTGAGCTAACCTAGAATATGTTCCGTCAACAACTGCAGAACTGTCTGACATAACCACAAGAATGCATGTCTTGCAGAGTTCAACCTTAGCAAACAATGCATGGTAACAAAATACGCAAATGTCTCTGTTTACGCAAGTTTGTACCCACATAGCTATATATAAATATCAAGATGACGAAACCAATTCGGTAAATTTGAGTTTAGTATGGCGAGTACGGAATTATTATCGAATAAAAAAAGACACTATATTGATTACGCACAATTCATAGTTTGTTGGGTATATTTTTACAATTTTAAGTGCATTTTTCAACCATACAAAAGTGTGGTGAAATTAGATTAACTTTTCCGGTTCTAAGCTCAAGAAATGCGACCCCAATACCCACATTTTCTTAAATATCTATTTTAATATGGGTGATACAATGTTTATAATTAAGGTATTCTTATATCATAGTTTTTTGGACCTTTTGTAGTTTATATAAATACGATAAGATAAGAGATAAGCGCCCGCTTATCAGCGATCGTTCGTAAGATAATAGGCTGAACGCCGCTAAGCAAAGCGCGCCAGTGGCACATTGATATTTGCACTGAAACGTATATTTTACGCGCAACTTAAAATATGATTATTTATTAAAAAACCACGGATTTTTATAAAAAAAATGTATGAGGAATGATGCAGAGAGATATTTTAAAGCCCTAAGACTATTTATTTTTTTGAAATTCATAAGAATAAGGCCAATAATGAGGAAACCACTGGGGTCCCTAAAAGACCCCCATCGGCCGAGAAGTATTTTTCTAGTCTCCGAGCCGCAAGAGTTAAGAAAAAAAAATAGAATTATTCAAATTGTTGTAGACTGCTTTAAGCTTAGAAAAGAAACTCACCTTCATACTGCAGGGGAAGCACAGCACGGTAGAGATGTGCCTGTCGAGCGGTCTGGGCGAAACGGGTTACAGCGATGACTGGGCACCGTGGTCGGTATTTGGCCACCAAGTGGGCTGAGCGACCAGATGTGGTAATTACAATGATGGCTGCTGCCCTACATTTGGCAGACGCTTCCACGGATGCGATGGCCACTGCATGCGCTGCTCCAATCGGTGCTGCTGCCTGAAAGCATTGAGTATTTTTTCAGGGATTATGGATATATAACACTGTAAGATAATTTTATAATTTACACTTGGACCCTTATTTATCGTTCTCCTGCCCGCATTTATTATTTTCACATATTAGGAGTAATTACAAATGATGACAGAGCAATAAGTTTCACAGCCTCATACAATATTGATTTGAAAAGAACAATTTTGTGACTTCTGTATACATAAATATGAAAAATTTATATTAACTTTACATATTCACGAATAATTATTCATTTTTCGTTTTTGTATATTTATTTCATTTATTTGGAGGGATTGAATCTTTAAGACTTGATTCCGCTGTGTTTTTGCAATCTGGTAATTTTACTGCAATTTTACCATAATTAATTTTACCGCATGGACTCGAGACAGTTTCATTATGATGTAAGTTGTAAAATTTTTGAACCAAAAAATGTGTTGATCAAAAACAAACGTCAATTCATCCAACACATCTTGCTACAAAAATAGTTTCAAAAGTGAAAATAACTGGTGACCTTTCGTTGAAAAATCTCATAATCCACCTTATGGACACTTCTGACAACATAACGTATCACATAATGTAAAAAGATCCTTCTAATATCTCGTAGCTTATCCCTGTTTTCATTCTGTCAAGAGTATAAATTTTATAAAAAAATAATATCATCTCGTAGTCTTACTTGTTGGGACAGATCGCTGAAGATCTGCTTTTGCCAGATAGCTGCTTCAGCTTCCTTGCAGATGTTGGCCATCGTCCTCACACATTCGAGTGGGTAATCTCCCTTAGCGGTCTCTCCTGAGAGCATGACGCAATCAGCTCCATCAAGAATTGCATTGGCGACATCGGAAGACTCGGCTCTCGTCGGTCTGGGTTTCTTCACCATAGACTCTAACATTTGGGTGGCACAAATAACTGGCTTTCCAACCTGTAGGCAATAAAAAAAAATACTTTAGGATTCAAAATTAATTTTCCTGTGCAATACGGATAGACCAATTCTGTGTGCTAAAGAAATAGGCTTAAATCAGTTCTTTTCAGGAGAGCAAAGACAATATTTGTGTTTATAAGAGCTTTATGTAATATGTGATTATTCAACATAAAATTTACCAATTCGATGGCATTGATTTGACTAGTCTGCTTTCTTCTTTACACATATCGCTACATCAATTCAACAGTGCGATAATCATAAAATCTTGAGATGACAGTTGAGTGTTTTGTATAATACATTTTAGGTCTCGCATGTACTTACTACTAGGTATGCGGAAGTGAATAATTTTTACCTTTTATTTTTTAAAGTATTTTTAAAATAAAATTAAGATACAATAAGCAATAATTTTATTTGTTGATATCCTGAATTGATTTTTATACAAGGAAACTTATTCACCATATTTTTTTTATTTTACACGGTATCGCGTGGAACTTATCTACCGTGTAAATGGGGAGTTCAGTGTATACATAATAAAATATTTTTTTTCCTTATGTTTTCTAAAAATAGATAATATTTACAAAAAAAGGGTGGCCCATCAAATTATTTTTGATTTCATAATCGTCCCTTTGGCTAAAAAGTTTGTGAAACCCTGCTGTAAGGTGATTTACATATTAGTCATATTTTAGAATAACAACCTACCGTTGCATTGGATTCATTATTATATTGCCTATAATGGCATCCATAGCTCAAAATTATTTCATGTTGATTGTTATACTGAGGCATTGATGCAGTGATATATGCATTGTGGTCATCATGGCACATTCAAAATATTTAAAAAAAAAAAATAAGATTCAACGCCTTTTCCTTTTGAATTCTCCCAAAAAAATATTAATTAAAATGTGTTATGGATATTCATTCAATTTTAATTTAATTAATATTCAAAAATTTACGTAATCTATGATGACATACCTTGTTACACTTTGCAATCATGGCCTTTTGGGCAAGGAATACCTTCTCTGGAGGAATTTCAATACCAAGATCTCCTCGGGCGACCATGATACCATCTGACGCCTGAAAAATACAACAATTTAAATGATATATTTTATTGTGTTCCATTGAATAAAACTAGACAAATGTGCTGATTCTAATTTTTTGTTAAAGAGAAAAATAATACAAGGAATGTCTGCACACTCACCTCAATGATTTCATCCAAGTTGACCATACCTTGGTGGTTTTCAATTTTAGAAATAATCATAATATTTTTTCCCTTAGCTCCTAAGATATTTCTAATTTCAGTCAATGCAGCACCATTACGGATGAATGACGCAAACACCATATCAACCTAAAACATTAAATTAAATTGAAGGGATTAAAGATGAACAATTTTAACCCCAAGTATATATAGTAAGCCACTCCTGTGTCTTGATTAAAAGGACACATCGATAGCTGCATTTTATAATATATGCTGTTTTAAAAATATACATATTTGGCATAACAGCTAATGCCAATAAGCCACATATTTTAAAATCATAAAATCATACAAAATAAACTCGATGAGAATTTGTATAGGTCACTCGAGATCAATTCGAGGAGTAGACATTTCAAATTGAAAAAATCTAAATTTGATAATGATCTAACTGACCACCTAGACCAGCTTTATCGCTAGGCCACATGAAAATGTGCTATTGTATTTGATTATTTAAAAATAATTTAATAGATCTTTTTTCACGACTCGCCACATTTTTCAAAACTCTTTAAAACTCTAGAATGTCATTACAGTAATTCGAATTAATAAAATATGATAATCATTAAAATTGATTACTGTGTGTTTCAGTGTAAACAAAAAAAGTATTCTCGTTAGAGTAGACAAAAGATGTCGTAAACGAAGTGTGATCGTCCTTTAAAGGGTTAGTGATATTTGCAACATTTCACATTGAACAGTTTTCATTTCTACCTTCTTCATTATAAGCCATTCATGTTCATTTATCTCTGTATTAGTTCGATATTTTTATCTTTCATATCAGACAGGTATTAATTTTTCATATTGATTGATTGTCAGTTCAGAATTCAATGGATTAACCCTTAAAGCTTGTGCATATGACGTCCACAGCCGAAAAAAAGCTGTATTTCGATATATATTTTTTATAGCAAACGTTTACCAATTTCATTCTAATAACTTCATGTAAAAATTTGATTGAAAATCAAAATCTTTTTTTGGTGTACGTGTTGTTGTAAGGGTTAAGGCAGTTATATAATCTTGTGGCTTTTAACCTATTAAGAAAAACAGATAACATAATGACCTCTTGTTCGACTCCAAAGAGAAGATCAGACTTATCCTTCTCGGAGACAGCGGGTAAATCTACAGGAAGTCCTGGAAGGTTGACTCCCTTGCGTGATCCCAGCATTCCTCCGTTTTCAATCTTGCAGGTAAGTGTATTGGAAGTAACCTTCTCACAGACGACAGAAATAAGTCCATCGTCAATGAAAATACGGTTACCGACTTTGACAACATTTGTGATGTTGTCGTAGTCAAGATAGACAGTGGACACCGTTCCCTTTTCCGCGAAGGCTTTGTCTGTAGTCAGATTGATGGTATCTCCACGCTTCAACTCTACTTCAGCTGAACCGCCCTGTTGACGATAAACAAAAATATTATAAATATGACCTTCATAACCTTGCCCCATTGGTTAAATAACCTGATAACTAACTGATGTAGAAAATGTATGGAAAAAAGAAAATTTAAATTCGTGTTGAGTGAAATTATTTCAGAATATGAACGGATCGATAATTAATATTCTTAGATAAAGTATCATTACTGTAAAAACACATTTTCTATTTATTTATATAAGACTGAACCAAACCATTTATGATTACGCTATTAAATGCATAAGAATTATATTGAATGTTTTAAAAATAACCAAGGTCACATAAAATAAAACAAAGACTGTGAAATCAATAGCAAAGTCTTCATAAATTAACCGTCTACAACAGGGGTCACCAAACTTTTTGATAAACGGACGACAAATAAATTCTTATTGGAATCCAATAAAAATATTCATTTATATGCCGACTGTTGAAAGGAAAAAAGACGTAACTCACACAGCAAATTTTACAGGAGGCACAAAAAACGTGTTTTTGTGATTTTGGGCCATATGCAATTTATTAAATATACACAACCTGGAACTACACGGAGACTTCTTAACTGGTGTTTAATTGACATAATCTAATATGAACAGCTTAACGACCGCACGTTTTTTTTATAAAATTTCACCTGGCGAAATAAAATTTTGCGAAAAATTCGCAAATATTGTAATTTTACTAAATTCACTATAATTTGTAAGCAAATTGAGATATCTTTACAAAATATAATTTTATTAGCTTCCAGATACTTCGCCTACATGCATATATGTGTCCGCCGGCCAGCAACCTTTGTTTTTCAAAGACTCAAATAAGTGTCCATGGTCGCTGTTAATGAAAGAAATTGTCTAGGAAAAACCTTCTTCAATCTTTTTTCTTGGTTTTAATTTTCACAAGCTTATCTTTTTTCAAACTTAAAAGCTAAATTTAGATACTAATTCGGGATTTGCGACTTACATCCTTTTGATATATTGTGTATCAAGTTTGATACATTGTGATTATCGAAAAAAAACTGTTTTGAAAAAACAGTGGGTTACTTCCTTTTTCCTTTCCTGTCAATGTGCTTACATAATAATGATAATGTAAAAAAATGTATTTTATACTGCAATTTGTAATGGAGAATATTTATTATAATATAAAGGTATTTATTTATATGTCGGCCTACTTGACACCTAATTAAAAATGAAGAAAGTAATAATAAAGGCATTCTAATTATTGAATTTAATTTTTTAATATGGTTTTACAGTTTCACATAATATTCTTTAAAAACAGATAATGTTTTATTGCAAATTAGACATGCATTTTTCTTTGTTTGGTACAAAAAACTATCGAATTGACCACTGCTCAACATCTAGTTTCATTTACTTTGAAATCATTATATTGGGGCACTAATTTTCATTATATACTACTTCTAGTGATCGAAATATTAAATACAAAATGTGTCTTTATTATATATATTGCACACATAAAACCAAATCATGAAAATTTATATTTCTTATTTGAATAATTTATGTACAAAAATCCAGAACTTTTAGAGGGCCGGGTCCAGCCCGGGGGCCATAGTTTGGTGACCGCTGGTCTACAACTACAATACTGGACCAATCATCTTAACCTTTAAAGGAGTATGGACGTACATGTACATCGGCGTCATTTTTCTGTAAAGGAGTAAGACTTACTTTTAACCCAACACTTCTAGAAGTGTCTGTCTGTGAGCACATATATATTTTACTTTTAAGGTGTTTACTGTCAATACTTGGTGGAATGTCATTGTAATAAAACATTTTTAGTACTTTTTCCACATAAAATTTATTAATACTTAACTTTTGTATAAATATCACTGTTTCATTGTATTTCTTTCAGTTGACAATGCTCACCATGAGCGAAACCGGTCCTGATCCAATAAATTTTATGCCGAAAAAGTACTAAAAATGTTTTATTATTTTTTAAATATATTTTAAGCATGAATTACATATATTCATTGGAAAAAAGTCACACTATTGCCATTTAAAAAAAGCCAGTAAAGTAAAGTAAGGTCAGTGTAGACCAGTGGTTCCCAAAGTGATTCCTGTTGACCCCCAGGGGTCCGTGACAAATTAAAAATCATTTGGGGGTGCGTGGACAACGCCAGGGGGTCCGCGGATTCCTATCCTATCTCTACTACTCTTTGGAAAAGTGAGTTTGAGCGACTGACCAACATACAGTTCTTGTAGAAAAACATCTGTCCACATTGGAAACAGGCATGGAAAAAAATACCTTTCAAGTCATTAACTTTATTATTTCACTTGGGGCTCCACGGTCATAATAAGTTTGGGAATCACTGGTGTAGACCTATTCGCTCCTCTAAAGGTTAAGAAATTATTTTCTCTTTTTTAATGTTCCCTAAATTTTCCACCCGAATCTTTTTTTTACGGATTCAACACTGTATCTAGCACCACCCACTAAGAATGAGCCACCCCCCATTACACTGAGTGTATCGGGTAACTCAAAAAGCGTTGTCTTTTTAAATGCTTCTAGTGTCTTGAAGGCAACTGCGCCAAATAATTGACTGCTATGCACTAAACTTTACATCAACAAAAGAACATACCCCTTCCAAGAGTCCGGTCCTAATTTCTGGTCCCTTTGTATCTAAGGCGATTGCGAGTGGATGAGCCATTCCCAATTTAGCGCTATAATTTTTGACAGCTTCTCTAATGTTGCGAATGGTGGCGGCGTGGAATTCGTGGGATCCATGAGAGAAGTTCAATCTGGCAATATTCATTCCGGTCTCCATCATCTTTTCGAGCATGGCGACATCGCTTGAAGCAGGTCCTAGAGAAAATTTTATCAGTGAATTTTAGCATAAACATACATAGAGAACAAGAAAACACAAGCAATTCAATATTGTGGATAATTTTATATATAATATCCAAGGTTATAGATAAGGATGATGAGGCAGCACACAAGAAGTAATTATTACAAATTTGTTTGTAAACTATTTCCAATCAAGTTACACAATAAAAAATAAAAAGAACAATAAAGTAATACACAGATTTTTCATTGAAATGAATAACTCCATGATATCACTCTATTGTTTCTCAGTCACATGTTTGGTAACGAATACTATCTATCACACATACCCCAAGAGTTGAATTTGCAATTGTATTATACAATGAAATTGTGATCAAAAATTGAATTGTTTAGTGTCAAGCATAAAGAATATTTTAGATGTGAAATAAAAACTAAATAACAAAACACAAATATGCAAGAAAATATTATGGAAAATATCATGGAAAAAAAACTTCCCAAAACCAATGGCAGGCTGATTCTTTCTACATTGCATGGCACAAAATGAAAGAATTCGCAAAACGTCCAAGGGGCTTTATGATACATTTATTTGAACAGAATCAATTTATGAATATTTTTAGTTTCTCATCAAAATCATTATGAGTCTATAAAATCCGACCATAAAAAATTTTTTTTACAAACCAATAGTGCAGATGATTCCAGAGAGGCGAACGTACGAGGCCTTGGAGTCAATATCCAAAGCGCACATGTGTTCAAGATGGGTTCCTGCATCAGCTGCCTGCAGCTGCATTGCTGGGACTACATGATCAACCTGTTGAAAAAAATCAAAGAATTAATAATATTATTCATTTAAGTGACAACTATTTTATTTTAATACACAAAAGTGCAATTTATTATACCAGGGGTTTCTAACCTTATTCACTCCATTCCCCCTTTACGCTGTAGTTCAGAATATAATATCTCCCCTACCCAAGATAGTCTAACTCAAAAACTATATTCGAAATAATATACATAGTGTTGAAACTCTTTAACAGTGGCGGTTCTAGGTACTGGGCTAGGTGGGCTAAGCCCGACCTGCATTTTTCACCCAAAACTTTAGATGGCTGAATAAAAATGGACAGCAATTCGGCCGCTGAACAAAATAAATACATTTATAAGCGTAACTAACCTTTCCCAAATGAATATAATATCTTTGTTTTAATTTTCCTTTGTCAACATAAGACAATGTTACGTCTACCTACAATCATATTCTCGATTGTGTTTTGTATTACAATTTTAAACTGAGCCGGCATAAAAAAAATAATAACCCTATAAATACTTCACAGGGAATAGGCAACCTCACGTCACTCTGGCAACACCACTCAGGGGGTAAATCCTTCATGCCCGTAACCACAGACAATATTTCTTTACACTGCGGCGCAATCAAGCACGATTAGATTTTTTTTGTATTTGTATGTACGGAAACGTCACCTAATACACACGATTGTGTTTTAAATAAACAAGTTTCTGTCTTCGTTGGGGGCTGAACTGATTCAGCCCATGACGCATACTTATGCATTGAAACACAAATACCAATATCGATGTATTGTATGAAAGTGACAGGTATTGACTCTCACTGACAGCTAGCTCTGTATTGCTGTTAGTACTTGTTTTTTCACTTTAAAAGAGACGAATTTAAGGTCCCGTATGAATTTTTTAATATTTCTTACTTACATTAGCATTGATTTTATTATATAATAATTTATGCATTGCAGTAGTGTCGTAGTATTTGTTAATTTGCTTGTAGATTAATGTATAAGGTGAAGTGGAAATATGCTTTTCTCTAGCCCACCCAAGATTTTAGGTCAGGAACCGCCACTGCTCTTTAATATACGTAGTGTAGATATTTATGTATAATATAAATATATAAATTTACTGGGATGATTTTTTACTTATTAATTACTGAAATAAGTAAAATACAATTTTAATGAACAAAAACTTTAGTAGAAATACAGGGTATTCATTAATGTCGTCCATGTCCAATATCTTTTCGACTGTAGAAAGCCAAAAGGACGTAATCCACAGGAGGTACAAACAACTTTTTTTGATGATAATAAATCTACACAACCTTAAAGTGTACAAAGACTAACAATAATAAACTGGGATTTTTCAACATTGAAAGGTTCCTCACCCCTTCGGATTTCGAACTAAAAAAAAAAAATAACAAATTTCCTTTATCTAAAAAAATAATTGAGTAAGCCAAAAAATTCGGATGGTATTGAAATATTAACCATGGATTTATAATTTCACAGCTATGTTTATCTGAAAAATATTTTTAAAAGATTACAAGCTCTATTTTGAAAATGCACTTGATGTGCTGTATACATATGACTGCACGAAAATAATACATTATTATTCTTTGCTACAATATTTAAAAATAGCCTAAATGATATTGTATAGATTGCCAAACGGATTTTTTTATTTTCTAAATAGATGGTATATTTTTTTTCGAATAGATTTTTATATTTGTTTATGTCGTAAATTATTTTTTTTTTATTTGATACCTAAGTCAAAATTTGTTTTTTTTTTCATTTAGTTTCCGAGCATTACATAATAATATAACATCCAAGATTTGGCAAAGTGTCGTGTTTTGAGTAAATTATTCACACCAGTGCTTCCAAAATCGGGGTCCGCAGCATTTCTGCGGGGGTTTAAGATTTTTTTCAGTTAATTTGTTTGAAACGGAATTTCATGAAAGTAGTTTTTTCAGAATTTCGTATAATGCGACAGAAAGAAGATCCGTCTTTTGCAAAATAAGCCTTGGTAATCTTTATTCTTTTTGCGACTTTTTTGCGACATACCTATGAAATAACATTTCGTTACTACTACTACGAGTGTATCGCATGCATTCATAGACAAAAAATGTCTGTTCGGTATTTGAACAAAACATAGTTTAATCATCTTTATGATGAACAATTAAGAATAATATTCAACAATGATTTACTCAACACTAGTACATAAGTATTTTGTGATAAAACCATAGACAATAATCATATATCCTAGTTATAAAGAATTCGGAAGACAACAAGTTTACTGGGAAACGAAATTAAAAGTAATTAAATTTAACAAAATCGTTTATAATTATTCGGTTTATTATAGAAAGTAAAAACATCACGGCAACTTTATAAAAGTTAAAATAATAATAATGTAGGTAATCAAAAAAAAAACTATTTAGTATCACGAAATATATATTCAAAATATAGGTGGATTAAAAGTCAGAAATACTTACAAACACCTATAAATATCGATAGTTCGAGTATTTACACATAAAAATATAGTTTATCGTTGGTCAACATATTTTCCGATAAGACATTGAGGGGAAATCGCATTTCCTGTTTATATGTACATAGTTCAATATTGACATCAAATGTAAAAATTATAGGTACGTCCGAGAACGATAATACATAAAATATTTATTTCAAATGACATAACAGTTTAATCTACAAGTTGCATAAACAACTAAATACAATATGGCTAAGGTGTTCTATTAATCATTAATTTACCTTTACTGCCGCATCACCGACATCAAAAGCTGTCGACCAAACCATTTTCGTAAATATAATATTAAGGGGACGTTTTGATGTACGGGATAGGAAATTGATGCACTTGTTAAATAACACTTTGACGTAATTGTTCTCTGCGTGCCCTTCAGAGATCACTCACCCCCTCCAACGCTGAAACGTCTAATGAAATTTGAAATAAGGCCACCAAAAAAACACGCGAAACACGCGTGATATTAACTTGAACAACTATTTTTTCATTAGATTGACCAACTGTCAAACAAGCGCGTAAAAAATAATTCAAAATTAGAACACGAAAGAAATACACTGCAAACGTCAGATTGTATGTTACTTATGTGAAGGGATGCAATAAATGAATTCCCTACAATGCAGTTTTTGTTGACTTTAGTAACTAGTATGTATCGGTAAAGTTGCTTATTTCTCACAAAGAACTATTTCCAATAGTTTGCTTTGTATATCGCATAAAATAATGAATTAAATACTGCAGCTTTTGGGAGATAAGAGTAAATTAATTGACGCGACGTCACTCCTGACGTGGAGCGAAATTTTAACGTCACAATCGATTTTCCTGGTTTTCATAACCTAAAAAAAACGTCGCTAGGAATGTAACCTGAAAAAAACGGAATGTGCGGAATTCCGAAAGAAATATGAAATGATTTCCCGATCTAACTGATAATTACGACGATCTTATGCTCATTCCGTGTTTTCCCCGAGTTCTAAAGCACAACTGTCAGATAAGACGAGGAAAACATTCATACAGGCAGCGCCATTATTGTAGAGTACGATTCTAAATATACGTTTTCGGTGGAGCTAAGCGAGCTATGCCGATGCGGAAAGAAGTTCACTTCCCTAATATCATCTCAAAAATAATTTGCGAGCCAATATCTAAGTATGTGTGACATTGCCAATTTTATTCGTTTTTCATCAACCTGATACTTCCTCAGAGTAACAATATCTAATGCAAAGTGCATAGTTAAATGATTAAGGAATAAGCAACAGATAATATGCAACATGCATACTTTAACATTATAACACCCTCAATATAATAACATAATTAAAGCCTGTTATAACCGATATCGCATTGTTATTACTTTTGTGCATGATTATTTAGCGCGCGCAATATTAAATTATGAAGGTACCAATTTATTCCCTTCGAAATATAATTATTATACAATAACAACTCTTTAAAAGTTTATTAAGTATGAGCAAGAATACGCATATTAAAATAATAATTCAATTATTGATTGTCAGATTTTAAAATTTAATATCAAGTTTAACTCGATAAACGCAAAAATCTAGCAAATCATTTTGTTATTCACGTATGCCATAGTTACCGTCACTAAATTTTTAGCTCTGTTCAAACTATAAAATTCATCATTCGGGGGCCGTTCTTTTAAACACACCTCAGGCAGCCGAATGGCCCTCTGTGTTGTGCTTATTTCAATCGTTATCATTATATTATGTGAAGTTAAAAAGAGTATACCTACCTATAATGAAATCGATTATAAGAAAGGGTATGTTCCCTACCCTACTTATGCGTAGACCTGTTATTAGATCGGTTCATGCATCGTAGCGTGCGTATTTATATTCCAAAATGTCTTACACTCTACGCTTTTTACGTATAAACCAATGGTCGCCAGACTCTTCAATCAAGAAGATACATTACGAAACCAAAAACCAAATGACTTGACAAATTAATGAGAAAACCACATTATATTGTATGCCTACAACGGCGTTTTTCAAATGGCGAGGTTGAATAAAGAGTTCCGTAACATTATAGGTATAAGGAATTATCCGAAGATATTTTTCGCATGGGGGTGTACTATTGTTATTCTATGCTACACTAAAAATATTAAAGAAATTCCATTCTGTTTTACAAAATAAAATAAGCATCGCTATTAAATTTAATGGAGAAAATATATTACTTCATAGTTTAGCAGTGTTTCATACTTAAACGGCATAGAGCAATTTTGTAAAAAGTACCAAATTGTTGAAAAATATTTCACAAGCTGAAGACATTTTTTTAACCATTGTACCTATATAGTTTAAAATACATGTGGCGAATAAATTCACACAAGTTTTTATTATATAATGCTAATATCGATTTATCAAAACAAATGTTCGAAATTCAATCTATTCTGTTGTCAAAATTACAAATTACAAAAAGTACAAACCTAAGCAATTCTAAACAAAATAAATATCACTGGTCGCCATTTGATAAAGAACTGCCAAGTTGTACTATAATTTAGATTGAGGCTAATAAGCAAAATGTAGTTTTCAACAAACCTGCTAATATAATAATATAAGTCCTTGAAGAAGTGCATAATGTAAATAGGTATTATGTGTACTCGTGTAGTGTGTTTTATTATATAATAATTTCCTCATACATTGACAATGAATGTGTGTGCACTAGAGGTCTGCACGGGCCCGGGCCTGGGCCTCGGGCTCCTACCCTGCCCGGCCCGCGGGCCGGGTTCGGGCGGGTAAGCGCAATTAAGATTCGGGCTCGGGCCGGGCCCGGGTAAAGAATTTATTTCCTCAGAAAAATATTTCGGACTACGTTCGTTTCATAAGTCACCCATGATAATTTTAATTATAACCAGTTCTATAGTGAATGGTAAATTGTAGTGAATTTGTAAACAACGGTATTTTTTCGGGCTGAAGAGTATAAATCCGGGGTTCGGGTCGGGTTCGGGTAACAAGTGTGGTATTAGACTCGGGCCCGGGCCGGGTTGGGCCTGAGTTTTTCAGGCTCGGACCGGGTAATTTTGTAAAATTTCGGCCCGTGCAGACCTCTAGTGTGCACTGTGCAGTAAGATTTGTCAAGTTATAATTCACGAAGAACCAAAAAATAAAACAAATATTGTATTTATATCATTTTTAAAAAGATGTTGTCGGTTGCGCAAGGTTACAAATAACTAAATGGACTCATTCACATAATATAATATACTTTCCAACCGTAGACATATTATGTATTTAAAGGGATTTGTATCCAAAGTCTTTTATAAGTGTGAAATTTAATTATTTTTCACCCACCAATCAATCGCAAAACGGGGGGCGTTAACAGTGCGATTAGCTAACGACACCTACTTTCTTAACTCCATTTTCCTACAAATACCGTCACTGAAGACATATTGACTGACTAACTTACAACCAGTTCTCGTAAAAACATAGTTTTAATTGCTTCACCAGGAGTCTGTGTGCTTCACATCGATAGCAGAAGACATGATTTGAATACTAGTTTTTTTCAAATTAAAATTGATTGTGTTAGGATCAATAATAATTGGAAGTAGCAGTTCCTCATTGTGATTGATAAGCCTTCGTGAACGGTGAATTATAAATATGTATATAATTATTTGTGAAGCACATGTTTCTATGCAATGTTTGGCTTTTACGTGTATTATAATAATGATGTTGGTGATAATGTTGATAAGATAAATCAATTTCATCATTATCTCGGTAATGAATGAAATAAATATCAAAGAAAAAATTATAAATATTCACAAGTAATACCGCCTGTGTGGTCGAGTGGTCAACATCGTTGGCTACCGCTACGGAGGGCACGGGTTCGAATCCCGGTACGGGCAGTTTTATAAATTGATTTTTCAATTGATTTATGAATTTCTGTTCAAAGGCATGGATGTATGTGATGTCTTGAATTTCCCCCTCCTACCCATCCTATCCTATGAACGGGGCGTATAGAGAGCGATTAGCTAACCACTAGTCCTGTCCTTGCCCTTTCCTTCTATTCCTACTCTCTTTGGAAAAAGAGAGGTTGAGCAACTGAGTAACAAGCAGTTCTCGTAGAAAAAATTCTGTTGAGATAAACTCCATTAGGAGTCCATATGCTCCATATTGGGAGCGGACATGGAATAAAAAAAATACAGCAATAAGTAGTGTATAATGTAGTGATTGCATTACCGTAACGAAGTATCATTTTTATTTTCATTTTCAATACCGGCTTTAAAAATGCAAAAATACCAGTATTTCGATGTTGAAAAATAATGAAAATCGAAATGTGAATGTACAGAAACCATGGAATATTATAAAAAAAATTCACGATGTATTAAAATATTTTACACCTGCTAAGAGTTGTATCTATATTAACAGATTCCAGAATTGACGAGCAAGAAACTTTAAGTTTTTTGATAAAATCACCCGATTATGATATTTTTTTTTTTATAAATATCCCAACTTTTTTTCTGGTATTACAACCCCTAGTACAGATGCTCACAGATGACAAGTATTACAGAGCTCTTAGATCGTGCAACGTGGCTTATGTATCTGCATAAGGAACACACGCCATATAATCGCGTACAAGCCCCAGTGTAAAGCTTGCTAATTTAGTACTGGCGTGTCATTAGGTTATCCATCACTGCCCTAGTATCATGTATTCAATTTTTAAAAACCGACGTACTGAATCCAGGTTCATATCAATATTGTTTGACTAAATTAATTTTAGAACAAATTTTGTATTGCAAGTATTTTATTTTTTCGGTTTTTACCATTTTCCAAATTTTTTTAGCTTTTAGTATTGTTTTCGCGGTGAACCACTGGCCTATTGGGATATATATATATATATATTTACGTCCCATACATGCTTCGTTGGGAATACCTATTAGTTTTTTTTTTTTGTAAATCGACGTCGAATATATATATATTATTTTAATCGCAAGCAATTAAAAAAATATTTGAATATCGCAGCAATATAATTACTAAGCAATGTGAATGTATCGCATTTATGTTTTTTTTTTATTATTTCATTCAAGTTTTTTGACACAGGTGTACTTAAGATATATAGTTTGTTTTATCAACCTTTATATTATATTATATATTGGTAATGGCAATACACTTTTTTATTTCTCCCTTGGATTTCATTTCATAATAGAACCATATTATATTTTTAAAAAAATAGCCTGATCCACGGAGATAATCAAACCATACATGAAAATAATATTTTTATTTAATTTTTTTTTTAAGCCCCTGTTACAAAAATATGTCGCAATTCATAAACTGTTATGTAAAAGAACCGTATTATACGAGGACAGGGTGTATAGACTAATGATCAAATTATTATGCCACCGTTCTTTACTTGTTATATTGTTACAGTTCAATACAACTGATAAATTATTCTTTTTTCGATATCAGCTTGTTTTTTTGTTACATAATATAACAATATTGACGGACTACTTACTCATACCAATTAATATCCATGCACGTCATTAGCAAGTGATATTCACAAACCAGTTCCAGATTTACAAACAGAAGAAGGGATAATATAATAGGTGGGATATTCTGAGGTGTTTTAATTTACGTTACGTAACACTTTTTATTAAATAAAAATAATTTTAGTATTCATGTTATAATATTAAAATACATTTATTATCACCAAGGAGTACATATGTGTTAAGTAAACATGCTTGGCCTATGTGACTATCTGAGAAAGAGAAAAAGTTAAGCGCAGTTAAGTATATTATTGTCTGTAGATTTTTATCAAAGGTAAGAAATCGGTCAAAAAGATATAAGCTTCTCGATATTGTCGAATCATAGACATCTATCGTACATGTATTTTTGATAAGAGAAAAATCGATCTAAAATTTAAGACATTGATAAAGTATAATTATGCATTTTAGGTAAAGTAGAAAAATGACTCAAAAAATATTAGGAAATAGTTGAAGACAAACTAGTTATAGCTTGTTATCGCTGTTTTAACCACAATAATTGTACAATATGCTTGCTGGACAATGGTGAGAAATTATCTAAGCTGACGTGTAAGATACAGTATCTCCATATTTGCAAAGGTAAAAATAACAGTCAAAACGTTTGGAGATTGTTGACGATACTGATGTGTTAAACGCATCTATCATATCTGCATTTTAGGCAAGCGGGAGCAATTAATCAATACATAAGTATTATGTTGTATCGGTGTACAATAATGATTTATACAACATACACATTTACAATTAAGTCACCAACAAGGTTTTGAGACAAGCCAATGACCCGAGAGATCGTATAGCGACAATAAAACGCAGAAAATCTACATACTTGGGTCACATATTCTGCAATGTGAAATACGAAAAATATGAAAGCATGGAAGCAGTGGCGGATTACCCTATAAGCGATTGAAGCTCGCGTTTGGGGCCTCCGAATCTTAGGGGCCTTCAAATAGCTCATATTATAAATGGCCCATATATTTTTAATTCAGTTTTCTATGTTAATTTCTACTGTACATGGAATTTTGCAATGCTTTTAAGTTATCCGAAAAACATGAACTCGAAAATAGCAGGCAGAATAGAGGTCTGCACGGGCACGGGCCCGGGCCTGGCCCTTGGGCCCTTACCCGGCCCGGCCCGCGAGAATATATAAGAAAAATATTTCAGACTATGTTTGTGTAGTAAGTCAGCCATGATGATTTTAATTATTACCAGTTCTATAGAGAATCGTAAATTGATGTAAATTTATAAAAAAAAACGAGTTTTTTTCAGGTTTAGAGTATAAATACGGGCTTCGGGTCGAGTACGGGTAACAAGTGTGGTATTAGACTCGGGCCAGGGTCGGGCCTGAATCTTTTGGGCTCGGACCGGGTAATTTTGTGAAATTTCGGCCCGTGCAGACCTCTAAGGCAGAAGATGCGTAAATAGGAGAAGTTCATTAAGCATTAAAATTACTGAATTTCCAAGTCGTTGGTCATCAAATATGACTGACCCTGGATAGAATGAACTGCAATTTAGTCACAAGCCTTCAATATAAAATGACACAGAATAAACAATTTAATATGTAATTTTTTTAAGGGTTCTCCGTAAAATAAAGGTATAGATTACGTAATGTTCGATGAAATATTATAAGTAGGTATGTCATATTAAAGAAAATAGCCGCTGCCCTAAAAATAATACCCCTTCGAATAGTTGTATCTATTTGGTCAACCTCGGGGTCTAACCTTTAATAACCATGACCTCGAGACAGCGATAGAACCCCACTAGATTAACGTAATAAATTTTAAGTACCTGATAGAGTATGTATATCAAAACATGAGAGAATATAATATAATAAATATAGACAGCCCCACACTCAGCTGACATAATAATATATTTTGTTGGATTCGACGTTCAAATTTTTATTAAATAAAATACATTTAATTTTATAAAAATATATTATGTACCGATTTGTGTTTGTTTGTGAAAAATGTAGCAACTACTGGGTCGATTACGAATTATATTCATTAACGTTTCACCACAACAATTAATTGTCAACAAAATTATTTAAAATACTACATATTAATAAAAATGCCAGTGTAACGTATTGCTATTATCATTGGTGTTGCAAATTTAATAACCCTACATAAACCTATCATAAACAAAATGA
Organism: Himalopsyche anomala; assembly: GCA_031772345.1. Lineage (NCBI taxonomy): Eukaryota > Metazoa > Arthropoda > Insecta > Trichoptera > Rhyacophilidae > Himalopsyche > Himalopsyche anomala. The sequence goes on from CM062830.1 coordinate 10,052,439, forward strand.
AAGTTTGAAAGTTTATTTTGTCTAAAAATGTTTTTATATATATTTATTTATATATCAATGAATTTAAATTAATTGGTAAACTTGTCATTACGTAGGCCGCGTATATTTCCGCGAAAAAAATAAGAATGTCGCTAAAAACAGCGCCATGATTTACAATATATTTTTTCGGAGTTTGTGGAAGCGAGAAAACACCCAATATTATTATTAAAATCACTGATAAATTATGCGAAATACGAAATACATTTAAGTATGAAAACATCGCCATCGAAATCTTTCGAGGATTGTTCCTTTACTCATACCTCCAGAACTGTCAGTTGCATTGTGAAGGAAAATTTGCGGAAGACTATTTTTTTCCTTTATTCGTATTTTTTTTGTTTATGGCTAGGATATGGTTAGGTTTTTTTTTAATATATAAGTAGTTATTTGACATTTTTGAACAGTTGGTGGCCCTGCCCACCTTGATAACTTCTGAATAGAACAATCCGCTCAATATGTTTCAAAGTATGGCGCCGTAATTGTGACAGATATTTCATATTTCGCATAATTTATCAGTGATCTTAATAATAATGTGTGCTTTCTCGCTTTCAAAAAATCTGAAACAATAGATGCTAAATCATGGCGTTGTTTTCGGCTATATTCTTAATTTTTGTACGGAAATATACGCGGCCTACGTAATGACAAGATTACCAATTAATTAATACCTACCTGTCAATGCTATTTTTTTAACATGTGTTCGAACACTTATAGTTTAAAAAAAACTTTAATTTACGATTTAGCCATGCTTGAAACTTAAATATAATATGTCGTTACTGACAGCTGTTGTGCAATCTCAATGTTAAAATATATATTATAGAACCAATATGAGTTGAAAAAAACTCAGTCTAAATAATATACAAACGAAATTCCGGAAATGTCAAAGGATAAAATAATAATCGTTATTATTATTGCTACCTACATTGTGGCAACATTAAAATTATCTGAGCCATGCGAGTATGTTGGTATGTGAATACCAACTTTGCAAAGAAGTGACAGAATGCATAATATGTACATAACTTATCTTATTATTTTGTATGCTGCAATTAAAATAATTACCACAAATTATGTATTTAAAATTATTCGAACTTTTTAACGAATATAGAATTAGGTTTGGCCCGTAGAACCTATACCACAGAAGTCTAAACGAACATGTAAAACTTTTTTACACTTTCACAGTATAAAAATTAACTTACAAACTAAGCCCGGATTTACAAAAAAAGCTTCCATTCACACAACTATCTACACAGTTTATTTATTTTTTAAAAAAACTCACCCCAGACATATTAGTTCAATTATTTTGTTTGACGTAGAAGTACACAAACACTACAGCCGGCAGCGGCTAAAAAATGACTGAGTTTTCAACAAACTAGCTTCGAACAGCGGGCGAAGTCATGGAAGGACAAATGGAAGGTCACGATTGTAGCGCTCGGTTTGGTTTTGCGAAAAATGAAAACTTCTCTGAAAAGCGCGGATTTCGGAATATGTGCTACGAATGCAGCTATGTTATTTTATTAAAAGATTGCAGCTGATTTGATTTAATTTGTTTTCAATGACGTTCTTTTTTGGCGATTGTTTTATGCATATTCACTGTAAAATATTTATCAGGTAACCTAAAGTATAGTGGACTATGAGATAACCTGCTATAACCAGTAGTTTGCTGCCATGGATTCGCACCGGCTGCCGAGCCGGTTCCTAAAATAATTTAGGTTCGGAGAGCCGGTTCCTAAGCCAGTCAAGGTTATTAGTATATTCGTAAATTCCTGTGATTTTGGATCCAAAAATTTTCGGAAGAGCTAAAAAACGAGTCACGCTGATTAAGTATTTGGGCAAATTCGTAAATTCTTGGAATTTTGGATTCGAAAATTCTCTAAAGACCTAAAAAAACGTCCGGCGCTGGAAATTTCTGGGTTTTTGAAATTGTTTAAAAATCTCAAAATCGTCGACCAAGGTGCGAGCCGGTTTATAAAATTTTAGCAGCACACCACTGGCTATAACCTATAAGTAGGTACTGCTTTGGAAGTATATACGCATATTTTCAACTATGCATGGAATTGAATAATCAAAAGATATTATTAGGATAAGCAATCATGAAATTATTAATGTTTGATATCATGATATATAGTTAGGAACTCGGTCATTATTGATAAATTTCTCATCTTTCATAAAATAGCAATTCTAAAAATAAAAACTAACAGTTCACTTAAAAGTATAGGGAAATGTGAAAAAAAAATATTGTCATCAATGGATCGCATAAGTTTGGTATATAACAGAATAATTAATAATAACTAGCTGTAAGCCCGTTGACCTCAACGGGGGGATATTTGTTGCATTTTTAAGTATGTAGTCAGAAAATTACAAACCTATTTATTGAATAAGCAAGAAATTCTAAAAATAAAATAAATATATCTCGTGCCATATATCGAAAGCCCTGCCCTGTAGTATTTAAATTGTAAATTATTGAATTTTTGGAATAATGTTTAAGTTTGCTAACAATAATTTTTCGTAGTAGCAGAAATTTCGTAAATTATTGAATTCTTGGAATAATGTTTAAGTTTGCTAACAACTATTTTTCGTAGTTGCAGAAATTTAGTAAATTATTTAATTTTTGGAATAATGTTTAAGTTTGCTAACAACCATTTTTTGTAGTAGCTAGAAATTTCGTAAATTATTAAATCTTTGGAATAATGTTCAAGTTTGCTAACAATCATTTTTCACAGTAGTAGAAATCGACCTCGGCGCATATATCGACAGCCCTGCCGTTTTTAAATTGTAAATTATTAAATTTTTGGAATAATGTTCAAGTTTGCTAACAATCGTTTTTCGTAGAAGAAGAAAAGGGTACCCGAGGACATCAGTACGGACACATTTGTGGTTTGTGAAAAGTGAAAAGTGATTATTTTATCGACTATTAATATATAGATTTTATATTAAAATGAACTTCCACAAAGTTACCGACGAATCCATCGAAAGCATAAACAATTAGAGAAAAAATGATTGAAATTATGCAATAAAAATGGTGGGTCAGTTCACTTTTTCCCATCATCCTAACTTGGCTCACTTTGCCGTATTTTAATTTTGTTGACCCCAATCTATCAAACTATTTCGCTTACTTTATTTATATTAGTTTTTGAGCATAAATTTACCTTGTCCAAAGCATAAACTCGTTTTCTCGTTATTTAAAACAAAAGATACAAAACTTTTAAAGTATCGGGATAAATTCTAAATACCCTCTGTTAAAACGTAAAATATTTAATAGCCGTCAGCATATATGACACACATGGAATATTTGCATTTAACTGTCGAAACTATATTATGTAAAATATACCACATTCATTGTTTGACAGATGTCACAATATTCCATTTTTGAATCTTGAATACAAACAATCGAAGTCAGTTTGAATCGTTCCATTTTCGAATGTTTGATTTATATAATGTATTTTTATCGCCTCCGATCATTGTGACGTTAGCTCAGTTGATAGAGAGCTCGACTGGTAATCCAGAGTTCTGCGTTCGAGCCTGGGACGCGGAATTTTTTTTCAGCGATTTTCGACAACAAGAAATGTGCTTCTTCAAATCTCTACACAAATATATATATATATGTAAGTGTATTGAAAAAGTGTGTCTTTCGTATGGATAAAAAAAAGGCGACAGCGGGGCTGGGAAGGGGAAGGGGACCGTCTTTCTTGACGTCATCGAAAACGGACCGACAGACGTAAATACGGAAAGACTAACATTATCAACTATGTATTAATATATAGATGCTAACTATCTCGCATGCTTCCTAAACGATAATTTCTCTACCTGCTAACATTTTGTTGAAACAATCATTTATACAATATCAAAAATTGGCCAAACAAATGCTTTTATTGAAATAATCGTCAGTAATCAATGACACAACGACTTTGAACGAAATTGTATATATTTAATATTATCGGGATAATTACAATAACAATCTTCATATCTACCCACGTCGGATACAATAAGACTTAGATGTAAAGGTACGTCTACATCAGTCTACGTTTGGTTAGGTGAGCATGCGCGAATGTGTAATAATATTTTCTCTCGTCAACGTTCAAATATGAATCCTCATTTATGTACGAACATTCAATAAATGAATGTTATCATCGTGTTATCTACGAATTTGACAAAAAACAAAAATAATATTTGTACCTATGTAGTTATTCATTTTCTTCTCTGCAATAAGTTACTATTATCTACACAAAAAACCTTATCATATATTATAGCAAGTAGCAATTGACATCTACACACGGTTTATAACTCCAGATATATATTTTATTTATATCAAGTATCATTACAATATAATTAGTATGCTATTATTATATTGCCGCGAAGATCATGCTATAACTTTGTCGGGCTATTAGTTTGAATTTCTTCTGCGAATTATTAAACTTATTTCATTATCAACTATGCCTTCTTTTTGCAACGCTTAAATTACGTAACAACGTCCAGCACATCTCGAATGTCATAGAATTAATTTGAAGTAATCGTTTTATTGATATTTAAAAAATAAAAACATTATATTATGTACATATAAGTACATAGGTATCATAATATTTAAAAATATTTTCATGCCACATTCGACTACAGACACAACAACACCTGAAAATTAAATGAATTATAGCCAATTATAAATATATATATACTTACACTGCTTTTACGGGAAAATTTACTAAAAAACATCATCGAGAATAATTTAATTATCTTAAATAGTTATTATTCACACACGATTCTCAACTTACGACTTCACCAGACCACGTCGTATGAAAAATGTAATTTAACATTTTGCCCTTGTACAATATTGTTTAAGTTCAATAAATTGTATGTCAAATATTGACGACCGGGTGTTCGCGCGGTCTGATGTTCAATTATAATTTAATCGTGCGTTTTTTTTCGATTGTTATTGATGCAGAAGCAGGGAATTTGCTAAACGAAACAATATAGGCAGTAGGGCAGCGGTGGGCTGCCAATATCTTAACAAGGGGCTCGGTAAATGTTTTCCATTTTTTTATCCATGTCCGCTCCTAATGTCGAGCATATGGCCTCCTAATGAAGGCATCTTAATAAAAGTTATTTTTCTAGGAGAACTGCTTGTTACTTAGTCGTTCAACCTCTTTTTTCCAAAGAGAGTAATAGGAATAGCATGATAAGGATAAGACAGGACTTGTGATTAACTAATAGTAGCGCCCAGTTGAATTGAAGGATCGGAAGAGTGGGAGGCAATCTTAAGACATCGCAAACACCCATGCCTTCGAACAGGAAATAGATAAATCGATTGAAAAAATGCTGTTTCGTACTGGAACTCGAACCCGTGAGGTCCGACACGGAAGCCTACAACGCTGAATGAAAAAATGAAGGGACAACTAATTTTCAAATTTAACCATCTACAGAAATTGCAGTTATGTGATGATTTGATCTAAGACGAATGATTTTCTTATCTTAACAAGGGGCTCGCCGGCCGCGCCGAAATTTAACAAGGGGCTCGCGCGAGCCTCTCCGAGCCCCCTCCAGCCCATCCCTGCAGTAGGGTAGCAAGAGTGGTGCGGTAAGGGCGGCACATTTTTGGGGGCAGCATTTTCAATAATAAATGCAATATATTTCTACATAAAAAAAACAGGCCATCTGTAGTGAATATCTTAGTTCATACATAAAAAATATTAGAAATTATTTAAAAACAAAATTGTGGGCGGCAAATTCAAAGATCGCCCCGGGCGGCAGGACTCCTTCCTACACCACTGAATATAGGTATAAGTCCGAGACAGTTAGGCCGACTTTTTCGAGTGAGGCTTTATTTCGCCTGTAAAAAATGGTTTTTTCAATGAATCAAAAATACCTTAAAACTTCAAAAACATTGTTTAACTTTTCCAGTTCTAAGCTCAAGAAATGCGACCCCAATACCCACATTTTCTTAAATATCTATTTTAATATGGGTGATACAATGTTTATAATTAAGGTATTCTTATATCATAGTTTTTTGGACCTTTTGTAGTTTATATAAATCGCGATAACGCGATAACGAGATAAGCGATCGTTCGTAAGATAGCTGGGCTAAACGCGTCGGTTGCAATTTAATATGTGTGCTGGGATGACGTCTTTTTTACGCGCAACTTAAAATATGATTATTTATTAAAAAACAACGGGTTTTTATTGAAAAAATGTATGAGGAATGATGCAGAGAGATATTTTAAAGCCCTTTTACTATTTTTTTTTTAAATTTATAAGAATAAGGCCAATAATGAGGAAACCACTGGGGTCCCTAATCGACCCCCATCGACAGAGAAGTATTTTTCTAGTCTCCGAGCCGCGAGAGTTAAACGTACTTTCGTTTCATCAGTCACAAATACCAAGCTTAGATAGAAAAGCTGATAAAAAAATAGTTAATCCTAGAACCTAAATTTATCGTGCCATACCTAATCCATGTAAACATTGGAATATGTTTATTTTTAATATCCTAAATGAAGCTTAGTCGGAATACTAAAATCTACTACACATTTTTATAAAACAGTTAATTTATAGTAGCATAATAAAAATATAGCATCTAAGTACTCTTGCGAAACGATTTGACGTAGGTAAAGATGTTTTTTTAGAGGTTTGTTTTTCGAATTAGAAACACTTCTGACAGCCAATTTCACAGCTGATATGTGCTCATTTTGGTTTGCTATTTCATCAAGAATAGACTTACCTCAGAACAACACTTGCATATTGAGTAAATTTATTTAAAAAAATCATGTTTTTTTTGTCAAATAATTTTCTAAATTCAAAAAAAGTAAAATTTCGAAAACATTCATTTTTGATTGAATGGCTACGCCAATAGGCAACATTGCCGCATTTGGAGTGAAGAAAAACTTGGAAGCCAACATTCACCACGTTATTGCTCCAGCTGCTCTAAAAAGTGCACTTTCTTCGAGCCACTTGCAGCTTCCATATATCTGAAATCATATTTAAACACTAAAATGGCAGTGGTGGGCTGAAATGCCTATTCGTGCGATCCCTTTTTATGTTGTTGATTGGGTCGGCGAGCCCCTTGTTAAATTAGATATGAACAAGTTTGGGATGCACTCACCCAGAGAAATTATAATGATTATTAACTGATTAATAAGACTTCTAGAAGTGCTGTGGAATAATAGATCCTTTAGTAAACAAATCCTTTGGTAAAATAATGTACTTGTGCCGTCTTCACTAGCAAAATTAATTAAAATATTAGGACCTACTTATATATCAATAAATCGTAATGATGTTTGGTACACACTTTTGATTCATAAATTTTAATCGATTTTCAATATAGTAAAATCAATATTAAAAGTCCTCGTGGTAAAAAATAACAATAAAGACAATGCAGTAAAATTACAGAACAAATGTTAATAATTATGAAATTTTTAGTCTTTATTTTTCGGGCTTACATATGATATTAAATGTTGTGTCACTGATTTTAACCTTTAGAGTAGTGAATAGATCTACACTGACCTTACTTTATTGTACTGGCTTTTTTAACATGATAATTTTGTGACTTTTTTCCAATGGATATGTAATTCAAACTTAAAGCATATATAATATATGCCTACAGACAGACACTACTGTATCGAGTTAAAAGTACGTCCATACTCCTCTTAAGGTTAAGTACCTTCCTAGTGAGCCATGCCCTTCAATCACTATCAATAATTCTGGAATATTGATAAAAACAGCCTAAAAATGTTGTAAAATGTATACGTTTTTTATGAGGATACTGTAATAAATTGATAATACTATTAGTTTATGAGGCATCATTCAGGATTAAAAAAACATTATCTACATTATCGATTAGTTAGTAGGTAATAAAATAAAATACTTCAAGTGTATACTAATGATAGATAAAAAGGTGGGGAGAAGAAAAATCATAAAAATGATCAAGCATGTTTTTTATGTCATTGATTAAATAATTAACCTCCTCAGACCCAGTGCACATTACAATGTACAGTATTTATTTTTCTTTTTTTGAAGCCGTTATCAATTATTTTTGCTGGGTACTTTTGTACATCGCAGTGTAAAGCTCTGTTCTTATGCGCAAACGTCAAACCCAACATTCCAACCGCATTCCAACCGAATTCCGCCAACCCCAGTTTGCGAATGGCGCAGAAGAACAGGCAATTTTTTGTTGTGTTGCCAGTACGTTAAATAATTATATATATATTTTTTAGAGTAGCAACCTTTAAGACCTAAGCCAATCTATGGCCATAATTCAAGATTCATTCTATACATTATCTATGGATTCATCCCTTATTCAGGTTCACCTGATCCTGTCAATTCAAACTTCAAAGCGGTCCAGTCGCAATAATTAACCATCGACCCTGAATTATTACCCCTCAAAGACAATGCAAGGTATGTAATTGTGCATTATTAATACATTCTGTTATTCTATGTATACTGTTAAGACTTGTTTTTTTATGCCGTTACGAAAACCTTCCCGATTGATATACAATATACACTGGCTTGTTTTCAATGATGTATTTTGCTCCTAACATTGTTTTAAGTACACATTATACATATATTAAGTTGTTACATGATTTCACGGGCATATCTTCCGTATATTTCGTTTTCTAAATGACGCTAAACATATACAATGTTTTCGCGCCAACTATACCGTTATATTATTTTTTTGATTAGACAAATATGTATAATGTGAAAAATTTTAACAATATTTTTTTACTGATGACTATGAATTTCCACTTATTTCTCGGTTACTGAAGTATCAGCTACGACTGCAGCTACGACGAAGACTTATTCTAGCAGAGTTCAAAATTGCACAAAACGCCCAAAAGATAAGCACACAAGATAAACATACAGAAGACTCAATTACTAAACCTTAATAACATTAAGGTATGGTTATTGATGCTTCTATCATCGTTATCATCTCCGACGACCTGGGCTTCATCTTTCGGCATTCAAGTGCACATATTCAAATTTAATGTTTTTACTAATTTATATTAAAACATTTGTTTGCCATGGATTGAGTGGTAATGGTGTGGAAATTAAATTAATAATTTTATCTGTAATTTAAAACATTTCCTCAATCAAATATTTTTTGTATTTATGTGAGATGACGTTGACACATTGTAACAGCCAAAGTGAATTAAATTTTATTGATTGTTACTAATACTTCGCCTCATTCAAATATTTTGTTGTATTCCTTATGTATATAAGACAACACAGCCAAAGACTTAAATTAAACTTTATTTGCCGCTAGTCCAAACTTTTTTTGTATTCATAATACATGTGATAAAGGCGGACACAAATTATATTTATAAATTGTTACATAATATGCTTTTCCTCATACAATTTGTTTTGAATTTCTTATTTATATTGACAGAAAAGCCAAAGAATTACAAAAATATATTAAACTTTATGTGGCGCCTATAATTGTTCTTATCCAAACATTTCTTTTGTATTCATATGTCTGAAAGGTGCACACAAATTATATTTTATCATTTAAGTTTAAGATTTCGATTGCATGTGCTTGGTTGAATTTCAATATTAAATATGAATCATTCAAATTATATATTTTATCAATTGTTACTAATACTTCGCCTCATTCAGATATTTTTTGGATTTCTTATTTACATTAAACAACACAGCAAAAGTAAATTAAACTTTGTTTGCCGTTAATCCAAACATTTTTTGTATTAATATATATATGTGATAAAGGACACAAATTATATTTATAAATTGTTACAATATGTTTTTTCTCATTCAAGTAATTTTTTGTATTTGTTAATTATATAATACAACAATCAAATAATTGCCAAAATATATGAAACTGTTCCCAATCCTAATGAATTAAGTATTTTTTTTAATTAAAAATAGTTCAATATTTTATTACTGCACTGTACACATTGATATTTATTTTCATTGTTGTGGAATGTGGGCTAATGAACCTTCACCTGCATACAAGTTCTCTCGGTTTCACTAAACTGTATGATCTCCATTAAATATCATTTACTGATTAATTGAAACCTCTGGCTTGCAAGTATTTTTTTTATCAACCAAAAGTTGATTGGATAGAATTATTCCTTAATAACAGGTTACTATTCATTTTTACATTAGGCCTACTGAATAATAGTTTATTATATTATCAATATTATTATTTTACCTAATGATGACTAGCAGTCTTCAGATTGATTTCTTTTCGAAGGCATAGGTGTTTGTGATGTCTTTATTCCCTCCGACCTTTTCTAATCCTTCAATTACTAGGGAGAGCAATTAATTAACCACTTGTCCTGTCCTAGCCTCATCCTTCAATCCCTACTACTACTCTTAAAATAGGAGAGGATGAGCGACTGAGTACCAAATACTTCTCGTTGAAATACCTTCATTATGAGGTCATATGCACCACATTGGGAGCAGACAAGGATAAAAAAAAACAAAAATTTATGAGATAAAATAATTATAATTGTTAAAAAACGCTTGCCCAAATAAGTTGATTTCAATGTAAAAAAATAATAATACATTTATTGATTAAATTGGTTTTTACTTGGTAAAGCTCCATTTCAATTAGGTAAGAAAATATCAACGTATTTAGTTACACAATATTTTTTAATAAAATGAGTTGAGAGCTATTTTGGTGTGTGCCATAGTCAGAATTATGAATAAACTTACATATGCTGTCCTAGAAGAGATACACAATACATATTTTTATTTTCTCTATCATCTTAATTTATATTACAATTATAACACTTATTAAACATGACTTTAAGTGTTTCTGAGAACGATAAATAATATGGGGTTATTCAAGATAAATTATTAGTTACATAAGGGGTTTAAGAAACGATGATGGATATGTCCATGTCTTAGAGACGAAGAATAAAATTTGTGTATTAATAATAATAAAATTGAAATACAAGAGAAAGATACAACAACATTCGGTAAACGACATTTAGCTTCATGCTAAAAATAAAATAACATATGTTGACTACTTACAATGGTTTCATATTTCAAAAGATTGGGCGTTATTGGTGACATAAATTAGTTATATCAATGAGAACAATAACTAAGATTTGCACAAGCCACAAATACAATAAGCAAAGAGATTGCACAATTCATCAATAGAAAAAGGTAAAGGGGCCGAGACACACAACAACTAGCAATGGCAAACCATACTGTTGGCTCTAAATCTCACTTCGGTATATGAGAATTACGACTCGTTTACCTCATCATGAGCATTTCAACTGATAAAAGAATATATATTTTGACACAGAGCTATTTATACAAAACAAGAAAGACTAATAAAGTAATTACAAACAATTGTTTATGGAAATTTGAAAAGAAGGTTTAATTTAAATTGACAAACAATAACTTGATACATAACATACAGCTAGGTTGTTCAAAATTAGGAACATTAAAAATTCTAAGGCATGAAGACAGTTAACAATAATTACAATGCACATTGACATTCTTTAATTCAAAGCAGAGAAATATCAATCTATAAGTAATTGAGCAATAGCTTCCCTTCGGGCTGCACCTTCACTGTTGATATTGTGTGTACGGGGTGTTGATGAATCTACATCCACTACAGTGACATCTTCATT